>JAZHYW010002476.1:0-72412 GCA_037355805.1 Ixodes ricinus | reverse complement strand
AATGACTAAATCACTCAGCTATTTTAATTTATCGATGTAATCTAATAAAAACATTGGTCGAAAAAATCCGCGTAGGCCAACCGCTAGGAAATAAATATTTAGTCGACACAGATATCAAAATCGAATCCAGATGATCACCCAATTATGTCATACAAAGTTGCGTAATTTCAACTAAGAGCACGTACGCTACATCGTGCATATTAAACAAAACATACCTTTAAGAGCACGAAGATGCCATACAAAGTGAACTTTAAACCAGCCGCCGACATCTACAAAAAATCATCACAAATTACAAATGAAAACTAGGAACGTTACGGTTTAGCCCAGCGTGTCATTCAACCGAGGACAACGTTACGAAACATCAGTTAAAATTCCAAAGTCCTCAGACCATTTATGTGACAAACACAGGTAAGGTTAAGAATACTCATTAGTGATTTCTTAATCTTTATTTTTGTGTTCGGTTTATTTTTATCGTATACATCATCAGTTTATTCTGATTCATTGTATATTTCGTTTGGCTATCGTACGATGCATTACTCATTATGCCCAGTCTGTAATTGCGGAGCGTCAATCACTTTCCTGAGCTAAACTATCCAATCGAAACTGAATTTTCCACTTGGTTCAAAAACAATAAGATCCAAATAATGTCATGAGCTTGATCAAAAGTATACTTTGTTCGGAAACAAAAGAAAATTGACCCTTTGACGATCTGAGGAAAGTCGTATGTTCACAAATATCATTATTTGCGTCCAGCTGTAGGGACCCTCAAGCATGGACAGGTTCGCTGACCAAGCTTCCCAGATTCGTAATACGAGCCATGATCGATGTCTGTTGCTCTATAGTCAGAGACAGCTTAATGCGGCAGAAAACCAGTTTTTCCAATAGTATGTTTTTGGTCATAACTCAATCTAGTGGATCTAAGCATCCTAAGAAACCGAACGTTAGAATCATATGTAGCCAATCTCTCTATTAAACTCGGCATCAAAGATCCATTATATGGGAACTGTAGCAGACACCAGAGCGCGCAGTTGGACAAGGAGAAAGCTTTCTTGCTCCGACGGCGCACTCTGGTGTCTGCGATAGTTCTGGGGTAATGAATCTTTGATAACAATTTTAATAGAGAAATCGACTACGCATGATTTTAATGTTTGGTTTCTTATGATGCTTAGGGCCCATGGAATGAGTTATGACCATAAATACACTATCGCAGAAATCGCTTTAGCGCCCCTTTAAACTATTTTGTTTTTAATATAGGCTGTCATGGATCCTAATTTATTGTCTTCCAAGAACAACGATCTTGATTGAATGGAAGGCGTTTTGAAGGCTCATAATTGTGCATTCTTCAAAATCAAGGGTTCTTTTCTGACAGAATATAAGCTGAGGCGTGTTCCGAGCACGTGGTGCGAACGACCGACATTATGGCGTCCCCTGAATATACCTGTAGTTCGACTAAGGTGTCTGTGACGCGTCTCTTTCTTTCCTCTTTATTTTTTTTATTTCATTCATTTATTTGTTTATTTTATGCCAGTACATGACCCCTCACCCCAAAAGGTCTGGGGTTTACTCTGAAAAAGGTTCATGATTGCGAAATTTTCACTTACTCTCGGATCAAAAATTGTGCACTATATCCGGAAACCGTCGCGCTACTTACTTGAGTATCCTCGTGGGTCTCGTTTTCGTTGGATGCTGCAGTGATCGACGAGGAACCAGGAAGCACCGTGTAGTTCAGCGGGACGCGGGGGCTGGGGCCATTCAACTATACGCGTTCGGAAGTAAGAACATTTATAATCGCCGCTACATGCGATCGTCACGCGAGATCGGAACTACGCTCTGGTTCAGCTTAAAATGGAACACAAAGAACACTACCGACGTGCTTGACCTATCTTTTCGGGAACTCCTGAGTGTATACTGCATCTCGGTGCACTCGAAACGCCATTCATTGGACTTCATGCTGCCCATCCATCTAGTGAAGATGCAATCATCCAATAATGATAGGATCTTAATAAGAGATCCCTGCGTGCAGTTCAGCAGACTTAAATATATTCTGTTAGAGATCATAAATCCGATACTTCCCAGTGAGGTCATCCCGTATGGTTTAAAAATTGCTGTGGAAGGGCCAATTTTCAAACAAAAAAGTGAAACAAATGTCGCAAATTATAAACCTATTTCTATCTTACCAGTTATATCTCTAACCATGGGAAAAGTTTATGCATTGACTGATGACTTCTTTTCGTGACAAGTATGCTACTTAGCTGTCTTCACATAATGGGTGTAGAATGAAGAGAAGCACCACTGAGCTGTTGTAAGATTTTGCAGATCACGCCTATCACAACATATAAATTATTTTGTTCTCACTCTGTTTCTCGGCTTAACAAAACATTTAACGGAATTGATAACATAGCTTCTAAGGAAACTAGAAACCATAGGTCTTAGGTTTCAGTTTAGTGCATTTCTGTCCAATTATTTGTTTCACCGGTGTCAACTCGTAATGATTGGAACGTTTTGAGCACCTTGTTGCCAGTCGAGTCAAGGCCTGTTCACACATGCAGCGGAGCGCTACAAGCGTAGCGCTTACCTCGCGCTAAGCGCGTGCTGACGGGAGCGTTCACAAGCTTTGAATCTCACCGTCAAAACTGTTGCTCATGGCAGACGATAAGTAGCTGACGGCACGTGAGGAGCACTACATTAGCGCTTCGCTGCATGTGAGAACCGACCTTCAGGGTACCCGCAGGGATCTGTATCGAGGCCCTACTTTTTAATCTTTATGTCAAAGGTGTAAGGCACCTAAACCTTTCTTCGCTTGTGTTTTAATATGCAGCCAACACGACACTCGTAATGCCTGTCAATAGCTGAACCAGTGCAACTGCAGCACTTCAGGATGATGCCTGCAAATAAATGTCTTCGCTTAAAAAAGAAAAAAAATTGTTTTTGTTTATGTAACGAAAACCAAACGAATTCGATTCCGTAACCCGCATAAACACGCCAAATTAGCCTCACCGCTATTCATCCCTCCTTCCAGTTTGTGAACTTCGTACTTGTGTACCCCTAAAGGGGATGCCCACAACTGCATACCTGGGCATTCTTTTCGATGAGAACCTAACTTGGATAGCTCGCAGGGACTATATCGCTAAGCGCCTGCGAGTTGTAGCGGGTTTGTTGTATCGTCCACGTGCGTACAACAGCTGGGGCCCTAAACATTTCAAACACAAAGTTCAAGCCGAAAGTCTGCGGAGCGCGCCGATTGAACGGCGGCGACAAAAGGGCGAAGTCATCGTCGCGATAGTTCAACCGGTGCTCTCCGTGGTAATCGGCGTTACGTTACTTGATGTCGGTTGACCTATACAACCATTCAGTTTCTTCGCTAAATTCAGTGGGAAAACGTACGTCACGTCACAGACCTATTTCCCTACCGATTCTCTATAATTCGTTTCATGCATTATAGAACTTCAAGAATAAAAATCAATGCCTTTTTTTTTACTTGTGTGCACTTTGAGCAATAATATTAGCATACAGTTTTTGCAATGTTCGCGTTGTGTTTTACAATTTTTTTTAACGTCATATTTTTCCACGCTTGTTCTTGCAACGTGGTCTGCTTTCGCCTCGAAACGTACACCTTATGGTAAAGTCGCGAGAAAAACACTGCAGTTACTGCATTACGTGTCCTCGTGGATCAATCCACGAACTGTACGGCGATGTGCGCTGCGGTGAGTTGCGCTGTACAGATCCGCGGTATCCTCAGCCGGTAGTGGTGCAGTGGAGGAAACCGAAACTCGTCTTTTTGTTTACAGTCGTTTCCCGGAGTGCACTCCACCCGGTCGGCTCGCCCTGGTTATTCATACTGTGCGCGAGATGCGAAACTACTTCATTCGCCGATCTCTCCTGCGTAGATCGCAACTGTTAACAGCCCTGGGTGCTGGAAAGGAGACGCTCCAAACTTCATAGAGTGCAGGGTCCCCCTAAACTCGTCAAACACAAAGTTGCAGTAGAAAGTTCGCAGAGCGCGCCGATTAGAAGTCGGCGGAAAAAGCGCAGAGTCATCGTCGTGATAGGCCAATCGGTGCGCTCCGTCCACTTCGGCCTCAACTTTGTGTTTGACGACTTTAGAGGCCCAAGATTGCGCGTTAAACGTGCTTTATAATTCACTCTCACTAACCTGCGCGACGCGAAGGTAAAACAGCACGCACGTAGCGACCAAGCACAGGATCAAATCGAAGAGATTCCAATAGATGAAGCCCTTCATGACGGTCGTTATGTCCTGAAATGAAGAGTGTAGGCCTAACGTCAGAGTCTGAGTTTTCTATAAGTAATTAACATATAGGTACAAGTTCCTATATATATATATATATATATATATATATATATATATATATATATATATATATATATATACATATATATATATATATAGGGTGTCACAAAAGAAAATTTACACGGTCTTTTTACCGCAAAAATAAACTAGGCCTCGCCGAACGCTCATTCTCTGCCCAAAGGTAGAGCTAGAGGTCACAACCAGATGCCAAAATTTCAGCCCAATCCGATGACTTAATCAAAAGTTATAAGTGATTTTCTGAAAATTTCAATGGGAAAATGGAGCCCATTTTTGCCCGTTTTCGGTTTCTGGTGCCATAGAGCCCCATGTGTTCGAAAACTCCGTCGGCCACCATTTTCCCATTGAAATTTTCAGAAAATCACTTGTAACTTTTGATTAAGTTATCGGATCGGGCTGAAACTTTGGCATCTGGTTGTGACCTCTAGCTCTACCTTTGGGCGGAGAATGAGCGTTCGGCGATGCCTAGTTTATTTCTGCGGTAAGAAAGGACCGTAAATTTTCTTTAGTGACACCCTGTATATATATATATATATATATATACAACGGGCATGGCGGCGGGAGGCCGAAGGCGTGGGTATATAACTGGGAAGAAAAAACCTTCGGTGAAAACAGCAACAACGGAAGATTTATTCTTCGACGTTTTGGCCGGATATATATATATATATACACTCTGCTTCACTTTAAGTTTAACCGAAGCCGACGCTACAATCCAATGGAGCCAATGAAACAGAGTTATAAGGTGTAAATGTCATTTAGGCACTGCCACATGGCAACTCAAATGCCATTCAACCTAAATGCCATTTCAGGTAAACTGAGTTCGTAAAGCGTACTCTCGTTGGCAGCGCTCGGCACATGTTACGGGATTTTCTTTTTAAAAAGAAGGCATTTATTGCGGGAACAATTTCTACATCGTTTTAATTACGAAAATAATTTGTTTAACGCGTATTTTTCACACGCTTTACGTTCCTAATTATTTAACCTACTCGCGGCTCCAGTTAACCAGTAGGCCTAATGGCTCTGAACAGCTGAACCTGCGTGTGCTCGCCTCGGTCGGCTCTCGGTTCGTTGGTTCCACTTGCGATGCGCTCCACATTTACGCGTTTTTACGATGTCGGAAGGAGCGCCTGCCGGCAAAGAAAGGCCACCTGTCCAACTATACCACCCGCGAGACGTCGGTACTCAAACTATGTGAGACGAGCACCTCGAATGTCTTCGGTAGCAGAAGCGGAACGGCGGGTTGTGCACCGGCCTACGGGTGATTTTAGAAGCTCTCCGTTTCCTCAAGACATGCGTCGCAGTCCATCACAACACCGAAACCTCAAGGAACATGTTCGGGTAAGATATAACTTTGACGGTGGGCATAACCAACAGCAGCACGCAAAACAATTAGCGGAGCGGACGGCCGCCTAGTATTTGTTTTGCATGTGTGGGTCGTCGCAGCACTGCGTACCTCGAACGAGTACTGCGTACCTCGAACGAGTTCATTGCACGACCGGCTTGGTCGTGGTTCATACTAGCTGTCTTCGCCTAGCAGCGCTTTAAATTTCGCGTTTGTTGCTCTGGCAACAGCTCCCGAGGTTAGCTGACATGCCTTGTCAAATGTACTACCGCCGGGTAGAGATTCTGGGAAGAATGTAAGACGACAAAAAGAGGTTACTTTTCTTTAAGTGGTACAAATAAAAGAGGTTACTTTTCTTTAAGTGGTACAAATCTTCGAAGGAGCATGTTGTTCTAATAAACGTAGTGTAGGTATTCGCCACCGTGACTTTTTACCGGCTTTTATATTCACATTGACATCCTCAAAAAAATAAAATACAAAAAATGCTACATGAAGTTAGTCTCTGAATGTTTCTATTTCTAGCTTTCTTTGATGTTGGATAATCCCATACTGTTTCAAAGCTAAATATGCTACGTGTGTTTACATGATACGTGCACAATTTTATTCCAAAACATCCTAAAAATTGTTTAATAAGGTATTGCATATATACATTGAATACAGTTGCTGCACAGTTGCTACTTAAGATGTCTACATGTTCCAGAAAACATCTGCTGCTGGGGGCCACCATAGAAGTAGGCAAAGTGAGCTGGCTACATTACAGAGAAATCTACATCCTGGGATCACTGTCTCTAAATAACAAGTGGCAGTTTTTTGCAGCCATGGCCACTTTTGTGACAGTCTCCTCACTTGTTTTCAGACGTGCAGTGCAAAAGCACCGCAGAAAGCAACCTGTGCGAGGTACCTTCTGGAAAAGCAGTTATAAAAGAATTGTGTGGGGCTGACGATGACAGTGCAATAGCCAGCATCAGGGCCGCCACTGGTATTGACCCCAAGATACCCGAGACCAGTGGCAACGTCAGTGATGATGCCACGAGTTCCAGAACAGGTCGACGAAGCAGTGGTATAAGGGCCGGCACAAGCAGTAATGTGCAGCTGAGCTGACAAGAGTGTAAAGGGAGATGCCAATTCGCCACCGTGACTTTTTACCGGCTTTTACATTCCCATTGACATCCTCAAAAAAAAATACAAAAAGTGCTACACGAAGTCAGTCTCTGAATGTTTCTATTTCTAGCTTTCTTTGATGTTGGATGATCCCATAGTGTTTCAAAGCCAAATATGCTACGTGTGTTTACATGATACGTGCACAATGTTATTCCAAAACATCCTAAAAATTGTTTAATAAGGTATTGCATATATACATTGAGCACAGTTGCTGCATAGTTGCTACTTAAGATGTCTACATGTTCCAGAAAACATCTGCTGCTGGGGGCCACCATAGAAGTAGGCAAAGTGATCTGGCTACATTACAGAGAAATCTACAACCTGGGATCACTGTCTCTAAATAACAAGTGGCAGTTTTTTGCAGCCATGGCCACTTTTGTGACAATCTCCTCACTTGTTTTCAGACGTGCAGTGCGAAAGCACCGCAGAAAGCAACCTGTGCGAGGTACCTTCTGGAAAAGCAGCAATGAAATAATTGTGTGGGGCTGACGATGACAGTGCAATAGCCAGCATCAGGGCCGCCACTGGTATTGACCCCAAGATACCCGAGACCAGTGGCAACGTCAGTGATGATGCCAGGAGTTCCAGAACAGGTCGACGAAGCAGTGGTATAAGGGCCGGCACAAGCAGTAATGTGCAGCTGAGCTGACAAGAGTGTAAAGGGAGATGCCAATTCGCCACCGTGACTTTTTACCGGCTTTCACATTCCCATATGACATCCTCAAAAAAAATACAAAAAATGCTACACGAAGTCAGTCTCTGAATGTTTCTAATTCTAGCTTTCTTTGATGTTGGATAATCCCATACTGTTTCAAAGCCAAATATGCTACGTGTGTTTACGTGATACGTGCACAATGTTATTCCAAAAACATCCTAAAAATTGTTTAATAAGGTATTGCATATATACATTGAATACAGTTGCTGCACAGTTGCTACTTAAGATGTCTACATGTTCCAGAAAACATCTGCTGCTGGGGGCCACCATAGAAGTAGGCAAAGTGAGCTGGCTACATTACAGAGAAATCTACATCCTGGGATCACTGTCCCTAAATAACAAGGGGCAGTTTTTTGCAGCCATGGCCACTTTTGTGACAATCTCCTCACTTGTTTTCAGACGTGCAGTGCAAAAGCACCGCAGAAAGCAACCTGTGCGAGGTACCTTCTGGAAAAGCAGCAATAAAATAATTGTGGGGCTGACGATGACAGTGCAATAGCCAGCATCAGGGCCGCCACTGGTATTGACCCCAAGATACCCGAGACCAGTGGCAACGTCAGTGATGATGCCACGAGTTCCAGAACAGGTCGACGAAGCAGTGGTATAAGGGCCGGCACAAGCAGTAATGTGCAGCTGAGCTGACAAGAGTGAAAGGGAGATGCCAATTCGCCACCGTGACTTTTTACCGGCTTTTATATTCCCATTGACATCCTCAAAAAATAAAATAAAAAAATGCTACATGAAGTTAGTCTCTGAATGTTTCTATTTCTAGCTTTCTTTGATGTTGGATAATCCCATACTGTTTCAAAGCTAAATATGCTACGTGTGTTTACATGATACGTGCACAATTTTATTCCAAAACATCCTAAAAATTGTTTAATAAGGTATTGCATATATACATTGAATACAGTTGCTGCACAGTTGCTACTTAAGATGCCTACATGTTCCAGAAAACATCTGCTGCTGGGGGCCACCATAGAAGTAGGCAAAGTGAGCTGGCTACATTACAGAGAAATCTACATCCTGGGATCACTGTCTCTAAATAACAAGTGGCAGTTTTTTGCAGCCATGGCCACTTTTGTGACAGTCTCCTCACTTGTTTTCAGACGTGCAGTGCAAAAGCACCGCAGAAAGCAACCTGTGCGAGGTACCTTCTGGAAAAGCAGTTATAAAAGAATTGTGTGGGGCTGACGATGACAGTGCAATAGCCAGCATCAGGGCCGCCACTGGTATTGACCCCAAGATACCCGAGACCAGTGGCAACGTCAGTGATGATGCCACGAGTTCCAGAACAGGTCGACGAAGCAGTGGTATAAGGGCCGGCACAAGCAGTAATGTGCAGCTGAGCTGACAAGAGTGAAAAGGAAAATGCCACATAGCCGTAGAAGCTGCTTCGGCTCGATGTTGAAGCAGCCCGACATGCTCCACTAGAGCACTTGGAAAATGCGAATCGCAGCAGCAGTGCCGCGAAATGTTGGAGAAGCAACTGCTCGCATTGCGCAGAAGTCCGAGTGGGTAACTACGTTCAGTAAAGAAGGCGGTCATCGTCTTAAGCTGTTGACGGAAATCAATGTCGTCGCTGCAAATCCTATGGAGGCGAAGGAATTGTGAGAAGGGAATAGAGTTGATTTGGGACCTAGGATGGATCGAGGAGTAAAGAAGGTAGCTATGGCTGTCAGTGGGTTTATAGTGCACAGAGGTGTGGAACCTGTGACCGTCACTACAGTCCATTGCAACCCAAGAACGAAGGGCGAGGGTAGGGCGGGCCAGGGAGGAGGAAGCAGACCAAACGCTGGAGAGGGGGATACCTCCTTCTCTCTTAAGTGTTCCGTCTGCTTCCTCCTCCCCGGCCCGTCTTACCCTCGTCCTTCGTTGTTGAGTTGCAACGAATTATAGCGACTATTAAGTCTAGGAAGTTGACAGCGCATTTCGATATCAGTGAGGTAAACTTGAGGGAGGGGTAGGCGTTACAGAGTGCATTGGTGAAACGGTCAACTATGGGAGGGGTCAAAACCAAAGATGTCAATATAATGACCATAGAATTTTGGGTGCGTGTGTGGGAAGGAATTAAAGAGCTAGTGCTCGACGTAGTCGACAAAAAGGTTGGCGAACGAGGGACCCATCTTAGTTCCCAAGGCTACACTGCAGTTTTGGCGATAGAGGAGTAGTTGAATTGGAAGGCGTTTAGTGTTAGGACTAGTTGGGCGAGGCGGATTATGGCGCGAGACGGGTATTTTGAGAGGGACGCTGATCAAGAAAGTGTGAGAGAGCCTGTGGTCCTTCGGCGTGAGGAATTACCGTGTAGAGATATGTGATGTCCATTGTGAAGAGGATAGTGTCGGGAGTCGGGGCCAGATTAGATAGGTGTTGGAGGATGCCTGTTGCGTCTTTAACATAACTGGGCAGGTTTTGTACAATAGGCTGAAGGACTGAATCAACAAAAGCGGAGATGAAGTAAGTGGGGCAGGATATGGTGGACAGAATATGTCGGCCAGGGCCTTCCCAAAATTCACAGCGTTGTGAATTTTGGGAAGGAGGTAGAATGAGGCAGTGCAGGGATGACGAACAATTAGGCAATTCGCAGCGGGGTGAAGGGAGTTGGTTTCGATTTTGAGCCTTACGGTGGCTGAAATTGCATCTTGGAAGGCGGCGGTGGAGTCAGAGGAAAGGGGTTGGTAAAAATCAGAAACGGAGAGCTGTTGGAGAGTCTCTTCAGAGTAGAGATCACTGCGCCAGACCACCACGGTTCCACCCTTATCGGCTGGCTTGGTTACGAGGTCAGTGCGGTTTCGAAGGGATTTTAGAGTGGTAACTTCTTGTGGGGTTGCGTTGCAGTATTTAGAGATTAGTTTGCTAGACAAGTTGGCAAGGATGCTACGACATGCTTTGATTGAACTGTCGGTTTCAGGGTGTTTGGCGGGAAGCGGGGTCCAGATACTAGTCTTTGGGTTAATGGTGTCGAACATGGTGCGGTTAAAGTTAGACGGATGCTGGGTGAAGTGGGCATCTAAAAGTAGGCATTGGAAGAATTGTTCGCTGTCCACATGTAAAAACATAAAAGGGTCAGGTCGGCTTTAAAGTGCAGGGACGAAGGACAGGCCCTTCGATAAGATAACATGTTCAGGGGCAGTGAGGGATAAATCGTCTGGTGTGGTGACATCATCATTGCGTTGGACGGTAGCCTCATCATTTCGGGGCAAGAGAGTGTCTAGTTTCCTTGATTTACAGGCGAGACCATCGGCATAGAGATACGAGTTGACTTCAAGAATTTTGTCGACAAGTTTACGTGAGTGAGAATGGAAAGATGAGTCAAGGGACTTGAGGAGTCTTTTAGCGTCAGTGAGCTTTTGGCGTAACTGGGCACAGTGGTCATTATGATATCTCAGATGTGCCTTCACTAGGTGGAGAGCAGCATTATCTAATATTTGTGACACTTTTGAAGGGCCGTAGGAATTCTCATTGGCAGGTTGGGAGGAGGGCCGGTGTGTTTGCACGCAAGACATGTCGGAGTGCCGCACGGTGTGGTACCGGGAAGCGAACTCTGAGGCTTTGTGGACTGGTTGCTGCGTATTGGAAGGGATCGTAAGTTGGGCTGTCGATAGGAAGTTAGGGTGGGTGCTTTCGAAATTACTTTAGAGTCTATGAGGTGGGAAGTGGCGTCCATGATTAGTTTGCCGAGCCCGAGTATGGAGGGATGGAACGTAAAGATGAGGGGGTTTCGGACTGGTTGCTGTGTACTAGAAGGGATCGTAAGTTGGGCTGACGACGGTAAGTTAGGGTGGGTGCTTTAGAAATTACTTTAGAGTCTACGAGGTGGGAAGTGGCGTCCATGATTAGTTTGCCGAGCCTGGGTATGGAGGGATGTAACATACTAGTTGCTGTGTACTAGAAGGGATCGTTAGTTGGGCTGACGACGGTAAGTTAGGGTGGGTGCTTTATAAATTACTTCAGAGTCTACGAGGTGGGAAGTGGTTTCCATGATTAGTTTGCCGAGCCCGAGTATGGAGGGATGGAACGTAAAGATGAGGGGGTTTCGGACTGGTTGCAGTGTACTAGAAGGGATCGTAAGTTGGGCTGACGACGGTAAGTTAGGGTGGGTGCTTTAGAAATTACTTTAGAGTTTATGAGGTGGGAAGTGGCGTCCATGATTAGTTTGCCGAGCCTGGGTATGGAGGGATGGAACATGATGATGAGGGGGTTGCATGGTGGTTTAGATCTTGGTTGGGGAAATAGGGCGTCGTGCCGTGAAATGTTAGAGACGTGACTGCTCGCATTGCGCAGAAGGCCGAGTGGGTAGCTACTTTCGATAAAGAAAACGGTCATCGTCTTAAAGGGGCACTCAGGTGGATTCTGAGATTGTCTATTTATTGTCATAACTCAATCTATGGACTCTAAGCATCCTAAGAAACCTGAAATTACATACAAGGGCAGTCCATTTCCCTATTAAAAATCCAATCAAAGATCGTGGCACGTCCTCCTTTCTGCGCCGTGGCGCAGAACACCAGGGGGTGCCACCGGACGGGAAGGCAGCAGGGGAGGGCACGTGACAGCCAATCACAGGTGATCGGCTTCCCGGCAGACTAAATTTTCGAATACGTGCGCCTTTGAAAAATCAGTCCGCCGAGAAGCCGTCACTCGTGACTGGCTGTCGCGTGCCCTCCCCTGTTGCCTTCCGGTCCGGTGGTACCCCCTGGTGTTCTACGCCACGGCACAGAAAGGATGGCGTGCCACAATCTTTAATTGGATTTTTAATATGAAAATCGGCTGCCCTTGAATGCAATTTTGGGTTTTTTAGGATGCTTAAAGCCCAAAGATTGAGTTATGCCAATAAGTAGACGATCTCAGAATCCACTTGGGTGCTCCTTTAAGCTGTTGACGGAAATCAATGTCGTTGCTGCAAATCCTACAAAGGCGAAGGATTTGCAGTCTCAAACGCCTTTTTGAACTCCAACATTGGTTTGCCCAGGGGACGACGCTGCACCCCTTTGTCCAGGACACCGCACACCAGATGGTCCCATAGCACGTCTGACAAGGTCTCACCAAAGTCGCATCGTTCAGAGAAGCGGCGCAGGGCGGTGACGAAATTCGCGATGGTTTCTCCAGGCTGTTGGCTGCGCTTATGAAACGCAAAGCACTGAACAATCACTGACAGGCACGGTGTGAAGTGGGCGGTGAGCTACGGCACAATGTCCACATAGGGAGTCCACCGGCACACACGACGAGCATACGACGGTGTAGATTGTCGGTCCACAAACGCTACACAGGACTGCGCGTTTTGGGGACCCCTCGACGATGTTGTGCGCAATGAAGAAAAAGTTTAGTCGCTCCTGGTACAGGGGCCACGCTTCAACCCTTTTTGGGTCGAACCCTTCGAGATGTCCCAGTCGCCCCATGATGACAACGTTAGGCTCATTCTTTTCCGCCATGTGCTTTTGTCGTTGCCAAGTTGTTACGAAGCTGTCGTTGCTCCAAAAAGTGTGGTTGCGTGCCTCGGAGTTTGAGGTTCTTCATTCTCCTCGTTACCGAAAGCTTTATTCAGGCGGCTGACTTGGCCGTGCAGAAAAGAGGAGTTAGACAAGAGGCACATGGTTTATGACGAGTCCCCGGAATGGCAAACGGTTCGGTAAAACCAGCTTGACTCGCCTTGGCTTGACTTCTGCTGACTCGCCGATGTTGCCAGATGCACACACACAACACTCACGATGCAAGATTCCGTTTCATTTTAAGTGCAAGATCCAGGCTTTCAATGCCGCTACCAAGCATGCACGCTCATGTAGTGAGAGCATCGTTCAGGGCAACATAGCTCATAGCTTAAGCTTCACTCGCGCATGAAGTAAATGAAACCATAGCCCCTGTGTCCACTCTAATTCTCCAAGCCAGTAGTAGGCTGAAATTTATCCATCACTACAAGAAGTTGGGAGTGATGCTGAGAAGTCTGGGAGGGTTGTCACATGTACGGAATTGACTGATCGACGTGCAGTTCCCTGCAAGATGATGTCCTGGGTTGGGCAAGGTTTGAGCATGTTGGATGTTATCAGGAACACGTGGTTACACAGGATCCGTGGGGACACGGCGGTCCCATTGACTGTGGCCATATGTGCGTGGAGCGTCACTGCTTCCCGAGTGCTAGCCAGTGCCAACCTCTGGAACATGGTCACGACACTGCCTCAGCATCCCAACATTGAGATACTGGAACTGGTAGCAGTGTTCTAGGAGAGCCAGAAGAATCACTCTAGTTGGATAGAAACATTGCAACAGATGCATCAGTCCTCTAGGCATAAAATATCTTGCACCTTAGACATATAATTTTCAAAATTGGAGCTTCAATGGGAAGCAGAGCAGTCAAAATTTCACCATGCAACATTTTCCACGGAGCTAGTGTTGAACATTTCTTTGAAACGCCACCGAATGGAGAACCTTCTATAGCTTCTAAACATAGTAGTCAAAGTTCTAGCAGCTGTCACTCTCATCTCGTATTCAGAAACAGTTATTTAATCATTTCCACCTCATTAGTACAATTCGAAAGACGATCGGTCTAGTTTTAGTCACATCAAAGCCTGTTAAAGAATAACTTTACAATGTTGGTAGCAGCTGTATCAGTCAGTTTTGGGTGTCAAACAGTAATAGGAAGACGAGTGACGTATTTTGAAAAATGTTTGTAAATTTGTGAGTTTGAAAAAAGATCGCCTGAATTTTCTAAGAGATAGAATAACCATGTAGTGATATCTATTGTACTAACCTAAACATCGATATTTCTTAATAAATTGTACATCGTTGCAATAGGCTGTTGTTTTTTTTTAAGTATTTATTACCCAGTTTTGGTAGCCGCTGGAACTTGATGTCACAGGTGGCAGTCGTCCAGCGACTCTCAATGACCTGCGGGAATCCTGGGGCAGTTTGGTTATCCCGTGTGTATTTAACCGTTCAGTGGTCTCGGCGGCGCTCACAATCTTCGGCCAGTCGCGTCCGAGGACGGATGCGATCACTTGGCAGTGGAGTGCCCCACGACGAGCAACTTGGCGATGGTTCTGTCCTCCACAGTGGGGTATGGCTTTGCAGCGCCGACTCACTTTTTCACTGGGATGGTTAGGTGCACACTAGTCACTTGGCCACCAAGCACTCTACGTAGGGCCGACACACATTCACAAGGTACCCGGTGACGTCGCCGGCATCACCCAAACGGCCGCTTGGAGACGTAGTGCGTTAGTAGGTACGGCAGTCTGTCTCCAAACCAGCGTTCATTTGCTGAGTATGCTTGGACGTCGTGTGAGACACTAGTTTCTGTAGCAACAGTACTCAACTGTTCGATAGAAGTCACACCGAGGCGAAGCTAGCGAAATGCGTCTACGACGAAGGTGACTGCCTTCTCAACAGCCGGAGACGCTCGAACCAAGATCGACCCATACCGCCATGATAGCAACGGCGGAAGCGCAATACGGCATCCAGGATCCCTCGCAAACGTAGAAGTGAACACGGCAGACGAAGCTCGAGCGTGAAGGACAGCCACAGCAAGCAAGCATGAGCGAAATCACCGAAACAATCGATAGCGAGAAGCTGTCAGCTGCGCGCTAGCTCGGAGGTATGGTGGCTACAGGAGGCTCGGAATACGGATTGGCTTTTAACGACCTTACATTGGCTAATACTTTTCGCCCGACGTTTAGCCACAAAACATTTAGTTTTCGTCATCAACCTGACATATTTAAAATTAGTGTGCGCAACTCTCTAACCCGCTTTTCTGTTATATTTTGTTGTCCCAGCAGAGCAACACGAGAAAAATAGTGTTTCGTCGTTTGCCAAGCCCTTTGCGCCCAAGCCCTTTGCCAACTTTGCGACCGCAATCGCAATACACATCACCTGATACATTATTTGAAATAAAACGTTATAATTATTTCTAAAAACAAGCTCCACCTTCATTATTTTTAAAACAAATAACTATGAGATGGAAATTTCGTGTATATTTTAAACCTGAAGTGTTTCATATACTCGCGTTCTGGCTTATTGTCCAGGGGCCTAATCCGCTGTCCGTTTACTTCCTTGTCCGCTCGTTCGCCTGCTCGTTCGCTGCTCACTTTCGTTCATCGCTGTTATTAATCTTCTCATATACTTATCTCTCTTCTTCGTTTATTCTTATTTTATCATTTAATAGCGTGTTATTTTCCGTGCTGTATATATATATATATATATATATCAATCTCGTGCATTTTCTGTATATATTTCGCATTCCGTAAGAACTTTGACGTGAACAATGTCGGCCGGCGCGGAGGCAAGCGCCTGAGCAAGAAGGGGCAGCCTCGCGTCCAGTGGGGCGTGCACGAAACATGGGTGTTGTTGGCGATCTGGGAGGATCGCCTGGAGGACCTCCGGAGAGCAAAACGGAACTTCGGGGTGTACGCCGACATGGCGGCGAAACTGGCCGAGGCGGGCTTCAAGAAGTCCGTCGACCAGGTGCATCACAAGATCGAGAACCTGTCGCACACGTACCGGTAAGTTGAACGTAGCCTGCTGTAGTGACTGATAATAAACAGAGAGGAGCCTTGTTCTGCCAGACTGCCTCCCGCGCGCGCTCGGTACCTTCGATAGCGTTTTGGCATCTCGTGAGTCTGGGGTCACCGGGCATGCACGCCCAGCCAAGGCGCGGCGAAGGGCAGCGGGCGCGTGTTGAAGCCAGGGCAGCCAGGGCATTCGAAAGAAGCGTCCTGCCGTTCTCAGGCTCTAGTAGTGCGAGGAGGAGCGGCGACCAGGGCGATGCTCGCCTACTCGCCACAACTGCATTGCGTACTTCGAAATAGTGGGAAGGCCCGTATGTAGGCTGACTACCAAATAGTTCAGGCTGCGTTTCGTGAGGCCCGCTTCAGACGGGGCAACTTTCTCAACAATTTTGGGGTTGCTGGTGGGTTTTTCCTAGATCGACACAAATTGCTGGGATCGGGTCCGGTTGTTCGGCTCGAAACAATCGAGCAACTTTTTGAATCGGCAGCAGCTAATCAGGGACGTGATATTTTCACGATGAGTTTGTATTCTCAAAGTCATTTAAAAGTATAAAAACACGTTTATAGCACGTAAATGTGTATCTAAATAAATAAATAAAAAATTGAATGATGATGATAGCGTTGGAGTTGCAATATTGCAACTCCATCAGGCTCCAAGTGCACAGTGCTACGTGATGCGGCAGAAACAGGTTTCATATCATCAGCCTCATCTGTAAGTGGAATAAAACTAGCATAATATGTGCACATCCCCATTCCGAGATTGCTTTTACGCTTATTTCAGCTATACGGGTAATTTCACATATGCTGAAGATTTTCACCGGAAACCTGTCACTCACTGCAATTTAATTCCCTAGAAAACACCAGAGGACCTGCACCACCACTGGGTCTGGAGGTATCACCTGGCCCTTTTACTGGGAGATACACCATATCCTGGGGTCGCTGCCTGTGAATGACAGCAGCCTGGTGGAGGAGAGCGACTGCTCGGAGAGAGCCACACCTGCAGTTTCGGAGGTATCCATCTTTCGGTATTTAATCGTGGCTCTTTCTTGTGTACAAGCTTTGTATGTGTTGTGTCCTTATAGGGAGTGGAACCTGTGTGCATTTCTTGGTGAACGGTACCATTGTGGCAGCCCTAGATGGACATAGTTGGTGGGCGCTCCGTATACACCAACTCTTTTACGCCACGCTGCAGCAGTGGTGCTTCGTGTGCACTTCTCGTCTGGTGTGTGGGCAAAACATGCCAGTCGAGCCAGGCATTATTAATACATTGTTTTAGAGCACAGCTCTTGGGCACCTGTTTCCGGGTTGAGCCCTCTTCCCAGCGGGTCCTTCCCCAATTGGCTTTTCCTACAAATTACCACTTGATCACATGATCCAATTCATTTTATTAGAATTGGCTTTAAGTCTGCAGTGCCTCACGGCGAGAGCGGACGCAGGGGACTATTATTTTACATTCTTTTATCGAGCCCCGACCTCAAAATATGTTTCCGGGTTGAGCGGCGTCGCTGTCGCCGTCGGCGTAACTGCGCGTTACATTATGGGACGTTTCCCATAATAATGTCACACATGTGACATCACGAGGGTAACATTTTCCCGCTACATGTCTTGGGAAATATTCCCCCTAGATTTAGCTGAAAAATTTCCCGCCACATTTAGGGGGAAATTTTACCCTTGTGATGTCGCACCTGACTTCACCCTACCCGGGAAAATTTTCCTGCCAAATTTAGCGGGAAAATTTAACACCACATACAACACATTACTCTACACTAGATTAAAGTACATTACAAAATCGTGGCACCAGTTCGGAGTGCCCCGAATTCTCTCTGGGTACCGTCGCTCAGGCTGGTGTTGCCTGTGATTCCTGGCCAGGAGCACTGACCCCACGTCTCTTTCTACAGTTTCTGGCTCACTTCCCAGCTCTGGCACTTGGTCCACAATTTCTGTTTCACGTGCCCGCACCGGCTCTCAATCGGACACTCCAAAGCACGGAAGCACCAGATTGATGTCGTCCATGCCAGGAACTGTAGACTAGCATGGCCTCAGGTGGTCTAGGTGCTGTCGCCAATTGAATTTACCACCAGCCGCTTTCATTCACAATCGGTAAGAAAGAAGTCCTGCACGAGACAGGATGACTTTTTTCAGCCAACGGTCTCCAAGGTGGAAGTTCTTGACGTACACGCGCTCACCAACAGCAAACTGACATGCTCGATGACCATTGGATGACAGCTGCCTGTACTGTGCCCTCTGGACATTTAGCTCAGTAGAGGGCTTCAAGAAATCCAGGCGTGTAGTCAGGCGAAGTCCAAGCAGCAGTTCCGCTGTACTCTGAAGCGAGGTGACATGTTTTTGTATGTAAGCAGAAAACTAGCCAACGTAGGATATATCACTCATGTATTTAGAAAGAAAGTGTTTCAATAATTAGGTTGCTGTGGTATCTGATATAATTGGTCTTTCATTCATGCTAAATGCTCCTTGATTGAACTTCGCCAGAGGTTATTCACGCAGCTGCGTCCCAACAGAAGTGTCTCATGCACGTCAGCCGTCTCACGTGTGTTGCTGGTGTTGGTGTCAATTATTGACACAACCGTTCAAAATAATGGCAAAGCTGTGAAGCCTTTCGGAAAGCCTTTGCAGACTGGGGGAATGCAAAGACTGTGACTGTACTTTGTGTATATACCAGTGCACTGCTAGCAAAGAAATGGAGTTTTAGTCAGTGAGACGCTTAAGAACTCGGCAACAAATGCACCTCAAAGGGTTTGTATCGCTCTACCAGCTTATCGCTTCCACAGCTTTCCTGGCGTCATGGACGTCACGGCTTAACAAACTACTGTTTTCTGAATGGCGCATGCTTCTTTTGAGAGCGGCTCTACCGAGGGGTGCCAGCTTCTCGAGGTATTTTACTGCTCTTTAACTATCACACTTTATGTCGCATGGTTGTGCTGGTATCTGCTGCTTTTGTGTGCATTAGTTTCTGTGCAACAGCGTGAGAATTCAACTGTCCTCTCGCCGGAGGGCAGAACCGCTGGCACAAAGAAGTGCTCCGACAGAAAACCGAAACCTAGAAACTCATCAAAATCTATCTTTTTGTTCGGGACACCGTAAAGCCCTGTATGTGCTTTATACATCTCTAAAATGGATTAAGTGATTTCCGATGATGCTGATAAAGTTTCTTGTTAAAAGCATGCTATTAAATTTACAAATTCAAAAGTCATTACTCGAATGTTCTTACACCGAAATCGTTTTTTCTGCAAGTGGCCTTTTGTGTGAGCTGCATGCTTTTCAGATAAAGTGTGACTCTCGTCTCGAGAAACACCTTGCATGGTGGCTGCCGGCAATACTTGGCCACTTGCAAGTTCATGTTCTTTTATATGCAAAGCTCATCTTGTAACATTCTTCACAGCTCCTTTCGGAGACACAAGGCAACCCCCTCGAGGAAGACGTCCAGTGGGAGCGTGCTGCAGATGTCGAGGATGAAAGCACAGATGCCAGCACCAGTGCTGGCTTCGACTCGACTATGGCTTCAAGAAGAAGTAGCGGGAGCAGCAGTGAGGCGACGGACGAGGCCCAGCCGAGAGGGCCAAAAAGGAAGAGGCAAAGCCCCAGCACTGCTGCGCTCCAAGTCATTATGGACCGCCAAGCACAACTGCTGGCAAGCTATGAAGCGGCACGCAACAGAGAGTTCGAGCTGAGGGAGCAGGAGCTGGCTGTCCAGCGAGAGGCACTAAAGATCCAGCAGGATGCTGTGAAGGCACAAAAAGAAATGGCAAAGTCGCAACAAGACCTTGCAGGTGCCATGATGGCGTTTCTAAATAAAGCCTCCAAGTAAACGGTCATTCTGTGAACAGCTCATTTCAGTCATCTCAAGTGAAGAAAGTACTAGTTTGGTGACCCAAGAAATTTTCTTCTTTCTGAATGAAACCCACAACCGCCTGTACTTCATTAGGTATAAGCTTGCATGACAGCATGTTACCTGCGACATTTTTGCACTGTTGTTGCCTGCACCATGGCCACTGTGCTCCCAGTACTGTGAAAGCATCAGGTTACGCCATTGTTTGCTGCATGCCAGCTAAGGACATCTCTGGATTTTGTTGCACTACTGGGGCAATTTCTAAATTGCTGCAGTGTAGTGCAGCCTTTATTGTGCAACTTCAGTGCTGGAGGCCCATATCGGTATTTACTGTAGCAATAGACCTCTATATAATTATTATATTCTGCAAGGTGAAGGAAACTGCCGACTATGAAATAATCTCTACCTCGGCATTTAATGCTAGGCATGATGCTCCATTTCACCCTTATGACAAGGTTGCAGCAGACACGAGCCATCGGATTCAATTCAATGCCATGCAAGTGTCTTGAGAGAGCACAGGAGCTTGGTCAGAACTCAATTGGTTGGGATCACTCGATAGCAATGTTGTAGTTCATCATAATGTGAAACGAAGTCTAGTACCATTTGTGCAGGTATTGTTAAAGAAAAATTTCACGAATGACTTTCTCTCAAGGTTACTATTAGTATCAAAATATGAAGTATTTTAGAGCTGTGGTAACAGTTAAGAGTGCAGATTTCTGCCTCGGAAGCGTTTTGCGACACTTGGTTAGGTGGAGGGCAATAATCACATGCTAGAGATATAGCATCTAATAGGTCCTTAACCTGCCACGAAATATAAGAAAAAATATCCAATTATTTAGGTAATTCCTTATCTAAATCTTTTGATATTTTATCCAGCGATTCAATAATATCTAATGGATATCTTAATCATTGCGTACATATTTCATATATTATTGATATGTACTTGTGACTACAAATCTGCCAAGTATTACAAAACTTTCTATATTTTTCGTAAAGAAGTTGATATATAAACTGGAATAATTCAATCAACAAAATTTGTTTTGAAATATGAAAGCCACATTTCATGACTCCCATGAATCATTTACTCTGGACACGGGAGGGCATGGCCAAAGTATAGCACGCTCCAAAAGCATATTTGTTTGGCCCTGAAAAGGGCCTTTTTTTGGTTGGTGGAAGGCTACATGTTACTGATGGTACAGCACTGGCCTGTCTAAACATCTGTGCTGTCTGCAGCTGTGCAAGACGACTCAAGTGCACCCGAGGGTGCACCTCAGTTGTCTTGCACAAATGTAGACAGTACTGATGTTTAGACAGGCCAGTGCCATACCACCAGTAACATGGGGCCTCCGTTGTGCATCACGCAACAGGGATTCAGTGCTGCAGCCTGGAGCGCTGGTGCAGGTAGACAGCAATGGCGTTCCTGATCCTCTGTCCGCTGTCTGCTTCGATGTCCGTGGCGCAGACCGGTTGGATGTGGACGCCGTCCACACGCTGGGCATCCCTGAGCCACTGGGCCTCAACGCCATCGTTGAAGTGCTCGCAGATATTCTTGAGGACGCAGCAGGCTCGTACGATCAGGCGGGCGTTGTTGACGTCGCATTCCATGCGTTTCAGGATCAGGCGAAACCGTGCCTTCACTCGGCCGAAGGCATTTTCAACGATCCTGCGGGCAGCTGACAGCCGCTTGTTGAACCCCGCCTGCGTGGAGTTGTCCGTGACGTCCTTGCGCGGATACGGCTTCAACAGGTTGGACGTAAGCGGGAAGGCTTGGTCGCAGAGGATCAGTGGTGGCACGGCGGTCCCATTGATGGTGATCATGGGCTTCTGGAAGTTTGGCCCTTCCAGAATGCCGGCCAGTGCCGACCTCCGGAAGACATGGGCGTCATGGCACCGTCCTGGCGCTCCGACGTTGACATACCGGAACCGGTACCTATGGTCCACCAGGGCAAGGAGGATGATGCTGTACCTGCATATAAGCATGGCAAAGCACTCAATTAGTCTGCTGGGTCACCACATAATTACCTTCTCCAATAAGGTAATGGAACACATTGGCTAAAACACACTTTTTTATACCACACTTTAGCAATGTTGGTCAGACAGTTCCACTGACTCTGTCTCCAAGCAGTAAGTTCCGAATAGTGATTGGAAGAAATAAATATTTTTGTAATGTCGCTAGAAACTATTTGGTCTAAGCTCGTAAGGCTAGGGCATGCAGATTCTGTACTGCTAATCCAAACATAATTTCTTATAAACTTACCAGCCCTTGTAGTTCCGGTAGTCGGTGGCGTCCGCTTGTGGTGGCGACACGGGGAAATGGCAACCGTCAAGTGCCCCTATGGCCTGCGGAAAGTCCAAGGTGGCTTCGAACTCCCGGACGTGCTCAGCAAGCTCGGCGGCGCTTACCATCTTCACCCACTCGGGCTCGAGAGCGGAGACGACGACTTGGCAGAACTCCTTGTACAGCTCGTTGATCGTGGAGCGTCCCAGGCCGAACAGGTGCGCGATCGTCCTGTCCTCAGCGGTGGAGCAGAGCTTGTACAAGGAAGCGCCGACTCGCTTCTCCACCGATATGGTCGCACGCATGGCAGTCACTTCACGCTCCATGTGCGGCCGGCACACATCCACGAGGTACCGAAACGTGGACGGCATCACACGAAAAGACTGCTTAAAAAAATAAGCAGGCAGGTTTGGCAGCGTGTCCTCGAACCACCGCTCGTTCCTCACAAACGCCTGGACGCTGCGCGGCACGGCGTCAGTCGACGCAGCGGCAGCGGCAGCAAGCAAAATGCTGCTGGCAAGAAGTTCCTCTTCGAGGAGATCCGCCTCCTCCTGGCAGACCTGATGTCCACGCTAAAAGCAGACGAACTACTTGCTTGCTGAGCGGGCACGTACATCACACACGCAGCACACGACAGTACGTCCATCGCAGCGGCGACAGCCGGATCAGGGTCCACCGCAGGATCCATCGCACGTGGAAAATGGGGAAGCGCGCACGGAACAAACCGCAACGGCAGCCGAAGAGAAGCAAAAGACAACGAGCCACGGCGCTGAACAAAGGAGGGAGCCCACTGAGCAAGCCAAGCAAGCCAAGCCGCCAAGCGGCAAACGTCTCATCAAAAAGCAGACTTCGTTTAAAAAACACTTTGCGGTGTTTCATAAATTTAATCTACTTGAGACAAAATATAAAAAATAGTTTATTGCGGAATTAACAATCGTTACCGCAAAAGCATACTCTGTGTGACTGATTCGACTTAGGGAACGCAATAGCAATAAACATCACCTAAATGTCATTTTAGTTGTCTGGCAGGTCCCATCTTGAATGCCATTTGAAAACGTGAATGTCATTTGGCGTAAATGCCATTTTAGCTGCCGTCTGACAGGGGTATTAGTCTGCTTCTTTTAGAAGGGTTGTGGTGACGTCAGAATGCCGAGCTCTGATTGATTCTGAATGAAGGATAGTGGGTAGACCTCAAGTCAGCTTGCTTTGAGGTCTGTCCACTACCTTTCAATTAGAGCCAATCAGAGTTCGGCGTCTTTCTGACGTCACCACAACCCCTGTGCAAGAGGCAGACGAACTTGCGCTCCGCATTACCAAACAAACCAAACACGGTCAGTGAATGTGCCATGGGCCAGCGCCTATTTTGCGAGTGATTCGTTTCGACGGTGATTACGTGCCAATAACAAAAACGAGCACAGTGACGAACCAGTTTTTTACGCTGTTTGAAAGGCTCCGTCCGATCGTAGCGCCGGCTGCGATCGGACTTAAAATGAAACGAAGTATTCGCAGCACCAACCCGCCACTCGCCCTCTCGCGGACGAACCAAGAACCAGAGGACTGGAGATGGCGGCGGAGGCTGTGGTATGAACTCTCGGTCTCGGTGCTGCTTTTAGCGCATGGTTCTGGTGAGCGTGTTCGTGCATCATGCAGTTTTAACCCCCCCCCCCAAAAAAAAAAAAAGAAAAAACGAATGTGTTAAAATAGGAATTGTAATGTTCCGCTTACAAAACCTAAAAAATAATATAATATATATATATGCTCATTTCCTTAGCTTGCGTCAACATTTTCGTCACCTGGTAGTTTCGTTATTGTAGCCAAATATATTAATTTTAGCACAATGGCCTGCGTCAGCGAGCAGGTGTACGGGAAATCCTGAAGAATCTATCCCACTCAAGGAAATTAGAAGTACTAGGAGGGGCACTTTGCAATATTGGTGAAGCCTAGTCATAAAAAGTTTAAACGATGTTGTGGCCAACGTGACCGCAGATCTCTCTGGCAATTGGTGCGCGTGGCATGTCACCTGTGAGATGGATGGTTGATTGTAGAAGGATTCCTTGCAGGCTTGCACGCGCTCCGTCCGGTAGGTTTTATCAGATCGAAGGCTAGACTGTGGTGTATTCTAGTACACCATAGCTAGACGAAGGCTAGCTACGGTCACGTTATGTGGTCACGTTGGCGTGATAAGTGAGGAGAGTAAGGAGGAAAATGAGAAAGAGGCGAGGCGTCAAGGGAACATGGCTTGTGGAGGCTACGCGGCTGGCGTCATGCCCTCTCCTACCCTTCTATCCTCCTTGATTCCACTGCCTTCTGCCATCTTGAAGCTACCACCCCGCCATCTATTGGGTGTTGCGGAAGCGAATAGTACGCGATAACTTCGAAACCGGTGGGCACTGCCTATTGTCTTCTCACTTCTTGGTTCGTGATCCATTATTTGCGTTCTTATTGGAGGACGCCTAAATCTAATCGGCTACGAGGTGATACTAAGATGCTCGGTAGTCACGACGCCCTGCGTGATTTTAACCTGCTGGTTACTATGAAATATACAGTCTTTAAATCGTCTGTGCGTCGACTTTCCCGCAGGGCCTACGGAGAACCAATCACTGTGATCTACGGAGGATACTCAATGAACGACGGTGCCGAAGCAATGTTCAGACTTAAAAATTCAGCTTGTCAGAAAACACGGAGCACGACGTTTCCCATGCTCACGTCGCATTCAGCATCCCATCGTATACTTCATTGTTACGTGTGAGCAGTTTTGGGTTTTCATCATTTGGCCAAGCTCCCTTCGAAAATCACAATGGTTGGATCTCTGGCAACTTTGTGGGACAGTAGACGCAAGGACGCTTTTTTAAAGAGTGCAAGGTCGCACCGAGCACAACATTGCCGTTAAAAGACCCACATTCTTCATAGGTAGGAATCTCTGTTTTCGGTATTCACCGATAAACCCCGAAAATTAACCTTCGAGCCAGTTTGATCTGAACCCAAGACAACCGCAAAAAAGCACCAACTTCACGGGAATAAATTTTTATACAAATTATTTTGTGTTAACCCAGACCGCAGCTCCCACTAAACTGTCCGCAAGGCTGTTGTTCTTTTATCTCTCTTTCGGAAAGCACATCTTTTATTTTGTTTCCTTCATTTCCAAGTATGCGGGTAACACCCAAGTTTCCTGGGGGTTGAGAAATCTCACGTCCTTTTCCTGCTTTCTTCGACATAAGCCCCGATAAGCGCCGATTTTTGTTTGTTCGTCATTTGTTCTTTGTTTTCCTGAGGTAAACTACCTGTCCCCAAAGATTACCACCGAAAAACGACGAATTTGTGGGGAAAAAAACGTCAAAACACGGAACCCCATTCATAACCTATGTCACATAATGTCTGCATTTAATGCGAAGCAGTAAAAATAAAACGCGAGAACGCGAACCCAAACCTAACTCGTATCTGCCTTCGATACTTTCGTGCGACAGTGTCGCACATCGGCGCAACTTTGTTGATCTTGTCTTATTATGATGGAGGCATTCGATGTGCCTGTTATACATGGGAGAACACGCCCATGAAAAAAATGTCATTAACTGCGTAGTGGGCGCCACAACTTCTGGTGCGAGCGATGTTATTCGGATACTTAATAGGAAACAAACCAACTATGCCTACATGACAGAGCACACGTATTAAATGCAAAAGAGCCCAAAAATGTTTTCTTGTTTCAAAAAATGAAAGACGTTTACAAATTTCTGTAATGCGAAATTAGAGCGCAACTCTTGAGAAAGTAGGAGGGGTATGGAGGAGAGGGTATGCCCCTCCTCCTCCTCCGTATTCTCTTCCAATCCTCCATTCCCTCCTTTTCCCTCCTCCTCCAATTCAGTTTCCCCGCTAAATTTAGCGGATAAAGTGAATCCACATGAATTGGTGTCACCTAACCTATGATGGAGGCATTCGATGTGCCTGTTACACATCAAAGAACACGCCCATGTTTCTCCGTTAAATCTAGTGGAGCAACTAAATTTCCCCGCTACATTTAGCGGGGAATTGAATTGGTGTTGAGGTCACGTAGCGGGAAATTTAATTGGTGTTGAGGTCACGTGACGCCAATTTTCCCGCAAAAATTTACCGCGGTTACGCCGGCGACGACGCCGACGCTCCGAAACACGGAAACGAGCATGCACTACTTACCGCCGAACGCTGAGTCCCCGCTCAAATGAAAAGTTAGCGGTCCAGACAAGATGGTAAAGTTTCGGATCTTCCCGTTGTATGGTTTCAAAGTTATGAGTAATTTTTTAAACACTTCGGTAAGAAATGGCGGCCTACGAAGCCCACGGCTACATGGATATGAATGGCGTCAGCACCCGGGAACGGGGCCCGTTTTCCCTGTCTCAAAAACAACTGTGCAAGTAGGGAATCCACACAAACAAACGTCACCACAGGCCACAAACAACAATCACACTCAGGGACAGATTCACATCAGACACGACACTCGCACAGCGCTGTGAATGTGTCCCTGAGTGTGATTGTTGTTTGTGGCCTGTGGTGACGTGTGTTTGTGTGGATTCCCTACTTGCGCTGTTATTTTTGAGACATGGAAAACCAACTCGCCCAAGCCGCCGTTTTGCCCGTTTTCCCGTTGAATGTTTCAAGAAATCATCTACAACTTTTGAATAAGGTAACGGTTGGTTCTGAAACTTTGGCATCTCGTCCCGACCTCTAGTTCTACATTTGAGCGGTAACTGAGCATTAGGCAATGCGTAGTTTAAATTTGCGTTACAAAAGACAAAACAGAATTGTGCGAAATCAACTTTCTGGTCCCAAAACACAAATGTCCTCCCAATATTAACAATACCGGTGAACTAAGCTGATGGCTCATGCTTACACCTCCTAGAGACTTACCAGTTATTAAGGCGAAAGCCTTATATGTCTCATCGTTCAGTCGACCTTCAAGGTTATTGAGCGAAAACACGTCGGCGACACGGAAGGTACCAAAACGTTTACGTGACCACTCAGGCGAATTAGAGGCAATGAAATTAAGAGGGTGACAAAGTGAATTAAGAGAAATTAAAGCGAATTAACTTGATGACTAAGCGAATTAATGTGATGACTCGGCACATTGAGAAGGATGACTAATGGTGAATTCCGCTCGCAGATCTCGAGCGCTCCAAAAGCGCTCCATTTTGAGCGCGCATATTCCGCTCGCAGATCTGGCTCGACTTGGTCATCTTCCGCTCGTAGATCTCTGGCAGCTACCGCCCGTGGAGCGCCTCAAACTCCGCCAAACTTGATCTGCGGGATTCGAGAGATCTACCCGAACTTGACAGAGCGCCACAGAGCGCGCTACGTCATTTCCTTTCCCAGGACGGTGGCGCATGCGCAACGCGGCGTTGCCGGCGACCGGCCGCGCTTCCTCGCCGTCGACGAAGGGACGGTGGACGGTGCCGAGTCGGTCGAGATGGGTCTTCTGGATGCATCGGTTGTTTACGCGGGATTGTGACGGCTCGGACGCTTCTACCTCGCGTTGAAAGCCGGGACAGGAGCGTGACAAATCGGAAGCGCTGACATCTGTGATCGTGAGAGGAAGAACGAGAAAGAAAACGGCAGAAAATCGGATGGAGGCCGACGCAAGGTTAGGCCTGTTCATTTTGCCGCCACTGATTGTTTACTTTTTACGCTGCATGCCGCCGACGTTTTCTCGCGCAATAAAGCAAGAACAGATTAGGCAACAACTGTGCCAGTTGATGGTTTGTTACCTCTGTGTTTATTAAAGTCGTACCAGCAATTTGAACTCCACCGATGGCAATCGCTGTGGCGTGCCCCCGCCGCTTCGAGGCGGCCGAAAGGTATGTGACGGTGCCGAATGCGGACGTCTTCCTCGTTATTTGTGACATGGGCTCCGTGGAGTGGATATTTTCGCCCGTCCTGTGTCGTGTGGTATTTCTGCAGCTAAGCAATGACAGTTGTCACTGGTCGTCGGAAAGATCAGTCGGCTAAGCGTTGGGGGCCTCGTCAAGTCCGAGCAGCGGCCATCTTGAACGGCCGAGGGGGAGCAGTGGGAGCGGGGGAGGGGTCGCTCCAAAAAGGCGAGTTCATCTTCCGCTCGTCGATTCGGAGTGTGTCCCACGGAGCGGAATTTTGCCTCCTCGCGGATTTGTGAAAGCGCTCCGGATCTACGAGTGGAATTCACCATAAGCATATTCGGAATGAGGACTCAACATATTAAGAAGGATGACTCAGCACATTAAGGGGGATGACTCGGCGAATTAATCTGACTAATTAAAGTGGCTATGTGAAAAAAGTAAACGTGAAACAAAGTAAATCGTGTGTCTGTCTTTAATGCATCGGCGCTTGGGCTTTCGCGTTCAAGTCGTCTTAGGGATAACATAAGAGACTCTGGGAATTTTTCGTAGTGTACGGTGATACAAATTGAAAAGATGCACTTACAACGTGTTCCTGTCCACCGTACATGATCCGTCCGTCATACTGTAAGAAGGGCGACATGTCTTAATCCTTACAACACGGTACGAAACGCATTTCTGCTGAGAAATTCAGTTTAATTGCCTAAAGGAAAACAACACTCAAACGCCCCGATCATGGGGAAACTAAACTAAGACGATGGGCAACACAAAACACTTTTGTGTTATCCGTCGTCTTAGTTCTCTAGTACTCCCTCATCACTCTCGGCTACCCTCAACCCCCAAATACTATCAAAATCAATATATATATACTGTAAACGACTAAATTTTTGCGATGACCTAATTTTCGAGAATTTTGCGAATCGCCAACAATTCGCGAAAAATACGTCCCGCGAACAATTCGGTCAATATGTGAACGCTACGGAAGCTACACTCAATTCGCAAAAATTAAAACCCGCAAATAATTTAAAATGTTCAGCTTTGGCCCGATTCGCGAAAATTTGAGCCCGCGAAAATTAAGTCGTTTACAGTATATATATATATATATATATATATATATATATATATATATATATATATATATATATATATATATATATATATATATATATATATATATATATATATATATATATTGTTTTTGTTACACCTTATTACGAGAAGGATTGCGCGACGGCCTGGAGGAGACGGTTCACGGTGGGGGATTAAAGAAAACGCAAATTAAGGTTATATCCTTCGGTCGATGCCCGCCACGCGCGCAAAGTCCCAGAGGGACAGTAGCGTTTCTTTCGCACAGGCACTACTCTTGGGGATAATCCAGTCCTCGTAGGCACGCACATTGGGGTCTAGAAAACGACTCCGTTCAGTTTGGAAGCCTGCACACTCCCAGAGTAGATGTCGGACCGTAGGGGGAAGGCCTGTAGAACATGTAGAGCAGGTCACCGCCGGGTTGGGAGCCTCGGTTGCCTGCGTTCACTCGGAGCGCGAACTCGTGTGTGAGGAGGATGTACCGCCTGGGTATTCTGTAGCAGGAAGGCGCCCTCTCTTGGGGATGTAGGTTCTCCATCGGGGCAGGACGTCTTCAATAAGAGCGGCCCCGGTGCGTGCTTTATGAATGAGCACTTGTGCACCTCTAGGTAGACCTCTCGGTAGGGTTGAAGGGTTGGCTGGGGTCTGCTTCTTGAGACTGAGGCGATCTGCCTTCTTGGCTGCGGCCTTCTTTTCCCAGGGATCGGGGTCGAGTAGTGCAGGTGGGACCAAGATATCCGGGTCGGAGGGGACACTTGACTGCACGCTCGCACACGCATGAGTGGCCTCATTGCCTTGGCCGCCCGCATGTCCCGGGACCCAATCCACCCGCACCTCTATGTTGTAGGTGGAGAGAACTTCAGGGTATAGGGTCTTAATGCGCTGGCAGAGGCAGCCCTGGCGGGGTGTCAGCCCAAGCCTAGTGACGGTCTATCTGCTGTCCGTATAAACCAGAAGCCGGGTGGGTTCATGGGGCTGTCTTGAGGTCTGTTGGCTTTCAGATGGGCTAGTGCCAGATGCATGGCGTCTAGCTCAAGGCGACAGGTGCTGGGGTCTTGTGCGTAGTGGTATGTCTCGGCATGCGAGTCAGTGCCGGTGATCCAGGCAAGGGTGGCTCGTTGGGTGGCTTCACACGAAGAAATGTCAGTAAAGATGGCTATTAGTGTTCTATCGTTGTGGTCGGCTAGGGATGCTCTCTCCTTTCGATGCTCTTCCGGGCTGGTTCTTCGGGTGAGAGGCTTGGGGAGACACACCATGAAGTCTTCCCATAGAGGGACGCTCTTGAAGATTGGGTCTCGCGGCCTCCGTGGAGAACGGCAAGGTACTTGGTGTTGTTGATTCAGGAGAAGCTGCCCAACCACAGAGAATAACCGTCGGCGGAGATGGCCCGCGTTGCGAGTGTCAATTATCGCTTGGCTGGGAAGAAGGTCGGCATAGCGGTCCAGATCTGCCGTGCAAGCATGACGGGGGAGGCTTGTAATGGCACGGGGGCACGTGCGGTGAAGTACTTCCAATTGGAAGATTTGCGCTTTTGTGAGGTCAAAACAAGCAGCTCCGTAACAGGCCTTGGATGTCAGTACCGCCTCTGTGAGGATACGAACAGTGTGGGTACCTGCTTCCCCGAAACGCAAGGTGATGCCTCGGATGAGATGGACGTGCTGTCTCCACGAAGCCTGAAGTTGACTGAGCCATTCCCGGGTGCCCTTTTCTTCATGAAAGGAAACTCCGACAATGCGAACCTAGCGCTCCTCTGGTCGGTGGATGTGTTTCCCTGCGAGGGTCTGACTGCCTTGCGCCCGGAGGTGAGGAAGACCGCCAATAAGTAGGACCGCAGTCTTCTCTGGGGATGGCTTCATTCCTGTAGCCGGTAACCACCGGACGAGGGTGTCGAGGGCCTTTTGTACTGTGCCTATGGTGGTGTGAGTATCGAGTGATGCATCACGGGGATTGACCCAGAGAGTTATATCAACCGCGTACATCCTAAGCCGCAAGTGCTCTATTTTCCTGACTTCCTTTGCCAGATCCCGCATCACAAGATTAAAAAGGGAAAGAGATAAGATAGCATCCTGCGGAACACCACGAGAATTTTGACATTTTTTTAGCTGTTGTGCTTCGGGATGAGATTTCAAAGGTTCAGTTGTGTAGGAATCTCTTGATAAAATTAGTCATCCGAGGGGTTGCCCCGCATTTTTCGAGTGAATGAATAATCGCCGAATGCTGTACGGTGTTGAAGGCCTTTCGAAATGTCAATGTCAACGGCAACGAGGATGCCTGGGACAATATTCGTTCCGTGACGCTTCTTCCGGAGAAGATTTCGGAGGAGATAGAGGCTGTTCTGTGTACATAGCCCGGGTCTGAAGCCGGTCTGAGCTACGTCGAAGTACGGGCTGTACTTCGTCGTAGTACTACTAGCCCAGCAACTACTAGTCCTGCACTCTACTACTAAACCAGACCACGCCTGAACATCGCGAAGTTGATTTTCAGAGTTTAGAGGCGGCGGGACTGGAAGTCACTTGTAGGGTCATGTTACGAATCTATCTGCAACTACTAGTCCTGCACTCTACTAATCCGCTCGTGAACTGAGCATTTTGTGTTTTGTCTTTTTAGGAGAGTATACATATTGTTCCTCCTATTCCGGGGATCCCATATTCCTCGACATATATGTGCCATAGCTGTTCCAGGAACAAAAGTTACAACAATGAATTAATTATTGCTTCCCTTTCAGGTTGTTGTTTTTTCTTTGATAGCATTTTGTGTTTGAGTGCTCCTCTAACTAATGCAACCTTTGAACGACTTAAAGGGCAATTCCGCTCAATTCCGAAAAATTTAGGCTTACATGTGATTCCAATTCACAAAGCACTACTAAACAGCTCTACGTCTTCGGATTCGCGAAATGTGGAATATTATTTGTGTAATCTTAATTTAAACATCAGCTGATACCGAAACCGAAACTTCGGTTGCGTCAGGCAAAATTGCTCTCGTGTTGTCAGAGTCATTGCCACGTCACGTCGAACCACGTGGTCTTGTGACGTTCGTGGGGGCGAGGAACAGGACACGCGACGCGGGCAGGTCGCTTCGCATGGCGTGGACGGTGATGGCCCGGGGGAGAGGGGGAAGGGAAAAGACGAAAGAGGAGAGGAGGGGAGCGGAGAAACCGGACATGTGATAAACGCGCAGGGCAGCGCAAACTAGCGCATCCGCGTTACGGTGATCACGTGGACGCCGTAGAGCCAACACCGGGAGGAGAAACTCATGACGTCATCGTTCGATTTCGCTCTGAGAAGTAAAAACAAACAAAACGTGAGAATGACGTAGTCATGCCTCTGACGTAGTGGTTCAACGTTGGCCGCTCCAACTCCGTCGCATTGACTGCGCTGACGATTGCGCCTCACGTCGCACGCTAGAATTGGCAGATTTCGGCGACTTGGCTCATTTGAAAGTTTGCTGGCTAGTTTAATAAATATATAGACGGAATTAGATCGTAATATTTGACATGGGGTCTTCCTATATGATACTGAAGAGGGCTGCATAGTTTTCTAAATATCAAAAATGAAGCGGAGTTGCCCTTTAAGCGCTCTGTATTATTCAAGAAGCGTCTAGCACCCACTTTCGTTTTGTTGATAATAATGTTTTCAGTTGTCTTTTGCGCGTTTTGTGTGTGTGTGTGTGAGGATAATGCTTCTGGGTTTTGTATGTGCACAAAAATAAACCCGAAACGCCAGAAAATGAATTTTGTATTGCCATTACCATTACCGACCTATGGTAGTTCATTATATTACTAGTCACCCACATCAAAAACCAAAAAAAAATTACATTACTCATTACTACAAAAAAAATATTTCATTGCCGTAGCTGCTTGCAGTATTTTTATTACTACCACCTTTGTGTTAGTCCTAGGTAGTCAAACAAGCATCAAATTTAAGCTTCACAACCTTTCTGTTCGGTTGTCATCTGGCATTTTTGGCGCATAGTACTTTGGCACTTCGATGGGAAAACAAAATAAAAGCCAGAATTTTGCAGAATTTTACATTCCACTGGTTAGTTACCGCCAAATAAAAGTACTTTGACCCTAAATAATGCTTAGGTACAAACCCTCATTAAGCCCAAGGTACGCCCCTAAAATTTATAAAGTTGGCCAAAGGTGTTGTTGTTTCTTCTGGCGTGTTGACAGAAAGAGCTTGACCACGTTGCGAGGTTGAAGTAGAGATGTTACTTCGAATTTCTGTGTGAACTATAAGTACTTATGTCGAAAGAAACCCACTTAACGTTGTCAAACATTGTAAAGCTCTACTGTGTGAATGGGCCTCGAGGAAGGAAAGTCGACGTGAGCGTGGGAATACTTGCCCAGCCGAGTCTCACAATCAAGATCACGTCGCTGGTGGCGGAGAAGAAGCACTGCAGAGCAAAGAGGACGTCGAACACCCAGCCGTAATCTGTCGTAATCAAGAAATAAGGTTCCTTATATTTCATGGGCCCGTCTGACTTTCTTCATGTGTTCTGTTTTAAAGACGACCAACAAGTAAAACTATGCAAGAAGACGCTCGATTCAGCAAAGAATTTAAAAAATTGCTGAAATTTGAGTAAACATTTTTAATATTATTTTGAGGTTCGGAAGCGTACGTGTCTATGATATTTACAGCTTCAATTGAGCATGCAGTCGCGCCACTTTAAGCGTTCTTCGGGGTAACACACTGGTGTTCAATATCTCAACGTGCTGCTTGCGTTCATTCTCAATCTGCTTGCGCTTATCCCGAGAGCTCGTAAACACCTTCTATAAGAGGAAGAAAATATGACCAAAAACCAAAATCGTAGGCGCAAAGACGGAGAAGTACATCATTTTCTAGTTTTTGAACCAGCAAAATTGCGATCCTAATTTATTCAGATTGGCAAAATAACTTTGCGACTCGGAGTAGTCCTAGAAAAAAAAAAGCACAAAATAAACAAAAGTTTTATTTTTTCTACTATTGGAATCCGGTACCGAATACATAATTGTTTGAACACTATCTCTGAACATGGCTGTTATCAATCTGTAAAATCAGCCGATATATTCGGTTTGGTCTATCGTGTGCCATGCATATGGCACGCACGGCAGAATTATCCACGGCCACGCCTCGAGTATGTTCGCACCATATTTCTGTGCTTGGAACACGTGTCCAGGCGGTTTTTGTATGGTCAATGTAAGGCGAGCGTCGTACAAGGAACCGGTGTCAGCAGCCTGTTTTTTTATGTGAAAGGTCAGACTGCGGCTTAAAACATTGTTTGACCAAACACGCACAATTTTTTTGTGTCATTAATGTAGAATTTATGAATATTATAAGTACACCCGTTGGTATAGTTACCGCCAACATGTCATAGGCGCCTTTTCGCATTTTGTCAGACACGTTTCGTCCAACAAGAAATAAAAAAGAGGTTTTGCAGATCGTTTTATTTCATTTTTGTCTTTACAAAATGGTGCGTACTGATGTTGGGAAATCGCGCAGGTACATTTTGAGACGTGCTTTTAAACGCGCGACCGGACAGGTTTTGCATCTTTGAAGACGATATGCTAAAGCGTGCTACTACTTGTTGCCTTCTTAAACTGAGCAGTAGTTTACAATAAGAAAGCCACTAGTATACCGGCCCTCTTTTGTGTGAGCGGTTTCTAATTGCGAGTGAGAGAGGCAGACCTTCACGCTCAATCGTCCCAAAAGTTTGTCAAAGATTCACGAATGCAGAAAGCATTTACAGAGTTTGACGAGACAGTGTTAATAACTGGCTCCTACATCAGTGTCGCTCGAAATGCGCCCGAGGCCAGATGTACTTCTCTATATTTTTCACAGTGGAGCACGAAAACGTTGACGCCAAGTATGGTGGGTTTTTCCCGCCACTGAATCCAACATAGAGGAATATTTCGAGAAATCAAATAGTAGCTTAAAGGAGTCAGGAAGTGATTTTTCTTTTTTTCGCTAAATACTACATAAATCACACCCTAACGATTAGAACTGAATAAACTTGCTTTGGTTTTTCTTTGTAGGCAACCGCAGCCGCCAAAAGAATTAGAAAAATGTAAGTATCGTTCATCCCCTCAACTCGGAGCCAGAACAAGCGGCCACGTCACTCTCTTGTCATAAACTGTGTTACGGTAGGATTTTGCTCCTCGCGATTTCTTTTCTTGGTTTCTCTGTTTTTATTTTTGTTGTGTGAACGAGTGTTGTTGTTATTGGCTCATACCGCAAATTGCATCAATTAAAACAAAAGGAGACTGAGGCGCCCCATAGTAACAGGCACAATGAGAACGGCAGAGAGGAGTTTCAGTTGTAGGGTACGTTGATGGGCTAGTGGGCGACTCCAGCGCGAGCCTCCTATTTTAGATAACACCTGCGTCTGGTAAGCTTCGAGCGCACAGCGAAAGCACGACGGAAGGCAAAGACCGTATGCTGGAGGACCGGCGTTTTGAAGAGTCGCCCGGCCCTTCCCGTCTTGTCAGCGAGCACTGTAAGGATCGTAAAATCGCTAAACAGGTCGTAGCGTTACCAGCACTTACCGAGCGTTTTTCCTTGGGGATTTCGTTTACGGACCCAGCCGGCGCTGTATAAGACGAAGCTGACACAGTTGACGCACTGCGTGTCAAACAAGACCATGTGCACTCTTAAAACTGTCGTTGACAAAGGAAATTTTGGAATAACAGAGTTGGTAAACTGCCCGATATAACTGCTTTCCTCCGCTGGACCTAGATGGCAAGATCACTGCGATCTGCGAAGTGAGCGGGAGAAATAAAGGGCAACTAACGTTATAAAAAAACGACTAATTTTTTTTTGCGCTCTATGATTTTTGTTTACTTGTTTTACCGGAATGTTAAAGGCCTTCAGAACGAACTGATTTATGAATCGGCGAATCAGCTCATTATCTCAACTCTGCGCTTGCAAATTGGCGTGAGCTAATTTAATTTTTAAAAAAGTTCGTTGTAAAGACCTATTAACCGCACATAAAACCAAAAGATTAGACTATACGCAAGAAGTAAAATCGTCGAGGCAGCCGAGCGGGTAAATGGGAACGTTTATTTGCTCAGCTGTGACCGGCTGAGTTTCCTCCGAATTAATTATTATTACTATATTAATATTTATATTATTATTATTATTATTATTATTTAATAGTGAAATAAAACAAAAACTTAAACACCGGGAGGTGGCAAACAAAATTCAGGCCTCCTAACACCATGCTGGAGTGCAATCAAAGGATAAGAAAGGCATAATTACATTAACGCACTCTAAAAGCGCAGGGTCACTGCACACTCTTTGGGGACGATTGTGTTTGGCGATATCACTGGCACGGAAACACAACGAACGCCCTTGACACTCATGAATACTTCTGCGAAGTCGACGGCACTTAGCTGCTTGAACGGAAAGCTGCCACGGCAGTTTCGCTCTCCAGCTCTCTTGAGCGAGTAAAAGTATAAAGCGCCTGATAGTTAAAAGATGAAGCCGCGAAAGTAGGTTCGAAAACGCGTGATGAAAATCACCAATACACAGCTTGAAAGTGCCACCGGTATTTGGTGCCACCATTGCTGGGTACTGACGGTTGTTTCTAATTACTGATTCCCTAGAACTGCAACTTCTGCGGTGAAAACTATAAGGGAAAACCGAACACTCGAGGCATATAAATACTAGCATGGCCGCGAGTGACGTAACCACGACCGGCTTTATAGGGGCGACCAGGTCACCCGAGGCAGCGCGAGCGCGCCGCATTTGCTTTTGCTTATTTAGTATTTTCTCTATTCTCTCTTTTCACCTTAAGATGTACCGCAGGAAAGGCTACAAGCGCAAGCTCCTCGCTCTGGGGCACATTTCGGCGGCACAAGCTCTCGTGACTTAAGAGCAGCTGCCAACGCTATGAGCTCGCGCTTCTAGCCTTCTGCTGCGGTACAACCATAGAGTTATTATAATGTACGCTAGAGGTTCAACTGGCGCTAGTGTCTATGCGACTTCCGGGAGGCAAATTGAAGCAGACAGCAACCAGTCTACTTTTGCGGTGCTCCTGTGCATTCCTATGGGAAAACTTGCGTGCATTTCGTCTCTTCGCCGGAAAATAACACGAATAACTTTCGTTATTTCGGCTGTAGCGGATAGTATGTACCTTTATTAATATTGTGAATGTGTAATTTCTTTAGTTACAGCATTTTTCTTTACCACTGAACGATGTTAAACTTCGCTATTTTTCAGGCCCAAACCTCTGTTTCATGGCAGGTATGCAAAAGCGAGCGACGATTCTAAGCAAAATAACGAGCGAAAGGAATGTAGAGTGTGTTCAAAGTTCCCTAGCATTCCGGTCGCGCTTATATATTGCTAAAATGCCCGTCCTGTCACTAAATGAAAAGGACTCCGTCGTGCATCTTTACGATCGGTTAAGAAAACATTCGAACGTAAAAAATAAAGTACGTGGGCTACGAAGGGTGTGTATTTTTATTATTTCCTTTGTCGGGCAGTTTTTATTGGGCACCTGTTCTCTGGCTTGTCCCTATCTGCAAAGATTTGGAGCGTGCGGGTGATGATTTGAACCCAGAACAAGCATCTTCGCACATATTCATGAGCAGAAAGAATAAAGCAGTACTTATTTATTGCAAATTGGACTATATTACGTGGCTTTCAATTTATTTTGATCGTCTGCATGGACAAGGAGTGACTTTTCCAGTGTTACTGCGTAGTTCTTGCCGTCTCTCTTGGTTTTCCACATGTCCTTCGTTCGTTTGACACGTATATCCCCCATGCTGGAAAGCGCCGACGCTGTGTTCGTGCTAACAGTGTCCGACAGTGCACATAAATACATGTACGAAGCGGTTTTAGCACAGTTTTTCATGCCACGAATTTCAAATAAAAACACCGTAACTGATCAATTATTTTGTCTGCGTGACTAAGAAATGTTCCAGTGTGCCTAGTACGTACGAATTATTCGGGATATTTGCTCTTATAATCGAGCGCAGAGAGAAAATGCACTCGCTTTTTCCCATAGAAATGCATTACCGGAAGTCAATTTCCGACTGGTTGCTGTCTGCTTCAATTTGCAGCAGCACACTAGCGCCAGTTGAACCTCTAGCGTACATTATAATAACTCTATGGGTACAACATAAAGTGAAACGAAGTATAGTTCGCTGAACCGCCACCGCGTTTACTGGCGCCGTCGCTCACCACACTAGCAGACGCTTTCGCGTGTGTATCTATGTGTGTCCGCTCCCCGACCGGCGACGTGTTGACGATAATTGGCTGTATTTTAAGGACTTTTCTCGTCGTTATTGCGATTGTACGTTCGGTAAAGAGCTACAAGCTGATCTAGATCGCATTCTTCTCTGGTCAAAAGATAACAAACTTCCCTCAAACTTAAACCAAATGCGCTACCATGCACATCACTGCCTCGCGCCAACCTTCGACCCCTCCAACACGTTTCCTGAACCGAGTGGAGATCCCAAAAACAACGCATATCCACCTCCTAGGTGTCATCCTCGACCAGCATTTCGATTTCCATCGCTACGTCCAAAACGTCGTGTCCGGGGAAAGGTGACTCCTTGGCTTCGTCATTCGGTCCACAAGAAGAGCCAGTCGCGATGTGCCCAGATTGCTGTTCACAGCACTGGTGTTGCCCATCCTGGAGTTTTGCTGCTCGGTGTGGGATTCGGCAACCAGGCAACTTGTTGCCTCCCTCGAGTCGGTGCAAAGTCGCGCTTCCTACCTTATTATGGCGCCAACTTGGCACCCGAACACCATCCTATCGAGCACTGCACCACCTCCGTTCAGTCGGCAGGGACCCGCTTCACATCATTAAGTAGCGACAACGCGGCTCCTAGCCACTTTTCTGCTACCGGACTCCTCGCTTCCTTTTTCCTCCTCCCTGCGGCGTACTCGCACTGATGGACTGCAGCCCCTTTTAACCCGCGCGCTTCGTCACTAGAACTCCTTCGCACCCCGTGCAATGCAACTTCGAAGGTCCCCCCCCCCGCCAGTCAACAGTTCACCACCAATCGACAGTGTCTCACTTCGAACATTCACCAAGAGCGTCACGGCCCACCTGCGGAGCATCTAACTCGATATTTTATTCCGATCACGGGAGTGGGCTCCAGCAGGCGGACTGGATGCACCATCCTGTACACTCGCACACCCTATAGATGCTTAGCTCACAATACTAACTATTCTGCTCGAGCAAACTATGATATAGTGACTCATTTTACCCTATTCTATACACACTATGTGCTAGCATTAGCGCATGCCTATTAAATGCGACAGAAATCATCCGAAACCAACGTTATTTCAACACGCTCCCATTGCCTTCCATAGCGGCCGCCGCGCTTTTGGTGGTGAGCAAGGGCGGCGCCAAGCAGAACACTCGGTCCCTCCAAGCCGTTCACGTGATATTTCTTGGCCCGCGCGCTCCCATAGGGACACGCGGAGTGAGCAGGTCGCCCCTATAAAGCCGGTCATGGACGTAACATACCATCAGTGGCGTCAGAAGGGGGGGAAGGGGGGGTTGGGGGGGGGGGCGGACCGCCCCGGGTGCAACGCTCAGGAGGGTGTCGCGGCGGGCTACGAGAGCGGGTGTGGGGAGTCGCGGCAGGCCACGCTAGAGCGGGGGGAGGGAGGGGGGGGGGGCATCGCGGCGGGCAACGCGAGAGCGGGGGGGGGGGGTGTCGCGGCAGGCTGCCGCCCCGGGTGCCGCTAACCCTCGTGACGCCACTGCATACCATCAATGTATAAGGAGTATTCACCGGGCGCCATATTTGTGGGTGATGTCTAGAGCGCATGCTCTGAACGAGGCCACATTAATACCGTAAAATTCCGAGCAAGCGCCCCCCCCCCCCCGCATGCAAGTCAAAATTACCTGCAAAGTGGGGGGGGGAGGGGCGCTATCCCGGAACGGCACCAAAATTCAAGATAGAGACGACAAAATTTTTCCGCCAGAAAAAGAAAAAAAAAGCGCAGTGCACACATATTTAATATTTTATTTATCTCTAACAACATATACTTCATTAGGCCAAATATTTGTCACTGCTATGTTAATCACTTTCAAAACCACCAAAAGACTCCTCAGAGTCGGCCGCAAGAAAACGTTTGCAGCATTTCGCGATGTTTCCCAACTGCATGTCGTTGGCTATTTTGACAGCCCCTTCAGAAAGAAGCTGGTTGCTAATGACTCATTCTGCACTTATTTCGCGCTCCAGGCATTCAAAGAGCGCGTCCTCCACGTATTCACTGAACACCGGCGCGCCGTTACATAGCTTTCGTCGAACTTTGGCTTTCCCGTAGTTTGACTGTAGCAAATTGTCAAAATTCTTGTCCCATTCCCGTATCCGGTCGAGCTTGATGTGTCAAGACCGCCTGGTGTACGTCTTTCCCGTTTTCACAATGCCATTGGACGACCTCGATTTTCTTTGCCACTGTGTAAGAATGCATAGCCGACCTGACACCCCCAAAACAAAGCGACAATGGCGCGTAGTGACCGGGCTGATCGGGCTGCAAAGTAGGATTGGATTGGATTCTTAGACTGAACTTCGCAGGCCAGTGTTGCCTGGGCCCGGTCAGCGCGGCGCGTGATACGGGTGCGGAGCGGAGAGGGGCGCGCTTTCCCGGAACGGCACAGATATGTGAAATTAGCGGTGAAGTTGGGGGGGGGGGGCTCTTGCTCGGGTGGGGGCGCTTGCTCGGAATTTTACGGTAGGCTGCTAAGACCGGCAATCTTGAGGGTGCGGAATGCACGTTACAAAAGAACTATGGAAGCTCGCCATCAGCACGCGCTCAGCAGTCGTGCACACAGCTATGGCCGCCAGTGAATACTTCCTATAGTGGCGTCACACTTTTGACCCTCCCTTACAAAAATGATCAATGAGTTACAATTGATTTTTTGATATATATTAATACATTAAAACTCAATTGAAACTCATTGATAATTTTTGCTAGGGCCGCTTCATCGGTCCGATATTGGCCCGCGTAACGTCCATTGTGCTTAGACTTAACTTGAAAACAAGAAAAAAGCATTATTTTTTCTCGTGTTTTCTAAACAAAGACAGATTAGGCGGCAAAAAAATACTCTGCGGAGAGTGCAGGCTAGCGAGAGCCTGTTGGCCGGTGGTGCAACTCTGCAGTTACATTCTTACCAGGCACCCTCCTGTGACATAAAGGACGGAGGAGGTGGAATGCAATCGGCGACAGTAGATGCTCGTAGAATCAGAACGCATGGCAGGTCTTGTCGAGGACTCTCGTCTAAGTGGAACGCCGCTTCAACCCTTAAGTTCGTGCATCATCGTCTTCTACTTCGTTATGTAAGTTTCGTAGGTTCCCGCTGCAAAACTCAGGGATAAAAAGATCCTTAATAAAATTCAAGCGAGGAGCGAATTTTATCTAAAACGCACATCAAAGGGCTTAGGAATCCCACGGCCCCTTTCACTCAAGCATGTTTCACATGACGTACTTCTGCGATGCCATTATCGTTGTCGCACTGAAAAAGACCCGTGCACAAAGCACGTACCTTCAATTACCATCCACTTTTTATTTTATTGCATAGAGTTCAATCTCTACACCTGCCCGTTTTGATCTGGATGAGCATCGTACTGACGTGCGGTCATGTCATCAGTATACTGTGTGATGTTCGTTAAATACCCCAAGCTAGCAGTCGTACTGCACTGGCTAAATTGGCCTTTCTGATATGGCCAAGTGTCGCTACTCTGAAGCGTAGCCTATTTAGTGGCACAAGACCAGCCTAGAGTCACTAAATAAAGCTACGCTTTCAGAGTACCGAAACTCCCTAACTAGGCGTCTGAAGCGCGTCAGGTGCCGCCATCTTGGGTCCGCGCGCAGATGGAGGAGCGACTGTAGCTGAGCCAAGCCGAGCTGTATCCGCCGCCTGCGCCAGCTGCCGCGGCCGCAGCTGTTGCAGCGAATCAAAGTCGTGATGTTCGTATCTCGACGTAACACGGAAAACGCGCGTGCTGAGCGACGGACATCAGCGTGCGCGGGCAGTAAACACCAAACAGCAGCAGACAGAGGATCACTGCACCCAAGATGGTGGCGTTGAAAAAACACGATGATGACGATAGCGACTCACGTGACTGCCGCTGTCTAATGATGCCGCATCGAACCAGAATATTGTTGAATAGAGCGACTGTATTGTCGGCAAAATGCCAAAGAAAAGGAATGCGGTACTCTGAAAGCGTAGCTTTATTTAGTGACTCTAGACCAGCCCAGTCAGCGTTCCCAATCAGGCTGTCTATTCATCAACAAAGACAAAAATGAAGTACAGATCATATGGTGGTGATGATGTCGGGCGGTTATGACCACGCTCGTTGATTTCATCCACGATGCGGGGCTAACCGCCTATCTATAACCCCCTCAACCCCTTCCCTTGGCCATAGATTCAGGCTTCTAAGCCACCCGATCACAGCCCACTCTCCACTCCCCAAAAGGCCAATAAACGCTTTCTGAACTGAACTGAACTGGTGGTGATGATGATTTGTGCATATGTTGCTAACACAACCCAGCTACACAGCTCGCGTTTTGATGGACGGGCCCGGGGCGTTCAGCTCGTCCACAATTCTGTCCCACAACTCGTCCCGCTAAGGCTTTGTCAGAGGACTGTCAGTGGCGGCCCTCACTAAAACTTCTCGTTTTCTGTCAAAAAGTCGTTCAGAAGGTTAATCTGGTGGACCGAAACGCGAGGACTTTACCTCCGCTTCTTCGTGTGGTCGGCCATGACTGCCTGCCTGTGCAACGTAAAGGGCTGCAGCTAATGCTAATAGTTTTTATGTAACTTAAGTAAACTAAATATTTCATGCGACAATTTTCAACAAAAAAATAGTTTTTATTAAATTGCTCTGCACTATACGTTTCGGATACTTAAAGGGTATTGCTTTCTATAACTCGGCGACAACATTTCTTGGCAATGCTGCCAAAGCTACAGAGCCGAAGCACGCTGTCTTCTTACGCAGCTGAACACAGTCCCCGGGTCTGAATTGTGTTTTGGCTGTAACGTAAATTATAATCTTAATATTCGTCATTTGAATAATAATTGTCCGTCGCGGGTTTTCCGGTTTTCTAGCCATTTTCCCTCGCAAAGATGGTGTTGTAGATTATGCGATCTGGTAGTAGGTAACAAGAGGAAAAGGAGGTAGAGGAGCGCAGAACCACGAGATCATGAACGGCACGAGAGGGAACGATAAACCGACACCATCTGAAACGGACGTGCCCGGGATCTCTTCCTTAACAGATGGCATCTGCTCTGAGCCCGGGTATGTCCACTGGAAACGGTTTCATAGACACTAACGAGCTGTATAGAGTGCTTGCCTTGAATGCCGACAACGAAACCAAAACTGAAAACGAAACCAAAACTGACGTAATGAAAGCCCGGATGCTTGGCGGAGTGATACATGTGCAGGAGCTCCGCCCCCCCCCCCCCTAGCATTCCCTTCATTGCCAAGAAAAGTTGTCGCCGAGTATAGAACCCTTCACTGGCGAGTTTTGTGATTCTCCGAAATTCCCTGTAGGGAGAAAAAAATGATGTAGTTTCAACTCAATCGCCACAGTTCGGCGACGTCACCGGACACGTCATGGTGCAGTTCTCTTCCGATGTAGTTTGTTGGCGATGAAGATTAGGCCCCTTCCACCGGCGACGTCACGATGCAGTTTCTCCACCGCTTTTTACAGCACAGACAGACGTTGTTCTATCTGGATTGTCGCGTGACATGACCCGCCAGAGTAACTCGGAAGATTTCGAGCACCGCCGTAATGGGCGAGTTAGGAAGGACGTGGCAGACCGCGGGTTAGCGGACGACAGGAGCGAGGGGAGGGGGGCGGGGAAGGAGTACTTGTCGCTACCTCGGATAGCGTTATCGAGGAATGTTAGCGTAGACGAACTGGCTGGTGAGATGGGTTTACTGAACGCAAGATCACTGGATTAGGGTCACTTCTTCGGTTGGAAGCTGTGCTGCGTTAAGACACTCACCAACCTCTAATCATCAAAACAAGAACGAAATTAGTCGTTAGTTGTTTACACAGCAGGAGTTTTGTCTGCCAGTACATGGCGACATTGTTACCCACTGTAGATGAGCAGTTTAGCCTGTGCAGTACTACTGCTAGCCTGGGGTCTTTAACGTGCACCACGCAGTAGTGATACACGACCGCACGTCGGTACGATGCTCATCCAGATCGAAACGGGCAGGGGTGGGGATCGAACCCAGGATCCCTGTGTTCTGCAGCGCGAGCTTTCGCTCCACGTGCTCCGAGCTGGTGTGCGCCAGTGGCTCTATACTCTGTTTCACCTTATGATGTACCGCAGGAAAGGCTAGAAGCGCGAGCTCCTTGCTCTGGGGCACATCTCGGCGGCACAAGCTCTCGTGCGTTAAGAGCAGCTCCCAACGCCATGAAGCTCGCGCTTCTAGCCTTCTCTACGGTACAACGTAAGGTGAAAGGCGCGAGTATAGTGTGCGCTAGCCCACCCGGCCACCGATCCCCCTCTAATTATCAATTTTTTGCTTTGACGTTACCGAGGCGATGCCTCTGTGGAGGAAGAAGAAAACGACGTTGTGTTTGTTACGTTGGCTCGATGGACCTCCAGTCCAGAGGGGCGCGTCATCCTTGTGGCCGCATTCTGCTGCGTGAGTCAAATTCTACACTAACACAGTCCTCCGTTCGGGCCTCGGCCTCACCAGCACGACAGACACTTTTTTTTTAGGTTGATTGCGACACCCATTTCTGAAAGCATAACACACCGGACATGGGCGCTACCAACCGGGGGTGTGCAGGGGGCGCTTCGCCCTCTCGGTTCTCAGAGTGTGGGGGGGGGGGGCAAGCATGTGTTTTGCCCCCTGAAACAGCCGCCACGCGCAGGGCAAACGCTGGCCGGCGGCGCCCAAGGGAAAACCATGGGCACCGCCCCCGACCCGCTGGGGCACATTTTTAACGCACAGGCGATACAAACCCTAGCAAAGGCGCTCACGCCGGATTCGCTGGTTCGTGGAGATAGGCGCTGCTGCCGTCAACATGGGCAGCGGTTACGATGCGAGTTTCCGAAGCGGTAGCGTAACTTAGTGATAAGATGTCGGCCTCATACGTATCAGATCCGGGTTCTATTCATGGCGTGGGCTTACTTTTATGGTCTTTCCTCGAACATTTTGTTTTGTCAAGGCATTTGGCGATTTTTACGACATTCCTTTTTTGCGATTAACACTGGAAAAAAAACTAATGTTGTTTACGAAACATCGCTGAACTAAATCGTATGGGACTCTCTTTACGGAGGTGCATGGGGGACAGCGGGGCTTGGGTTGCCGGCTGGACACCGCAAAGCGGCGTGTACGGGGGGGGGGAGGGGTGAGGGGGGGGGGGGGGTAAGTGGGTTAATATATTTGTAATTAGCAGCCGCCCACTGTCGCCGCGAAGCGGAGTGAACGCAGGCGCGGAGGTTGGGTTAACGCGCTTCGAGTGATAAACGCGCCGTCCGAATCCGAAATTTAAGTTCCCGCGTGTTCCCGACCGTCCGAATCCGAAATTTAAGTTCCCGCGCGAATCCGGCGTGAGCGTCGTTGCTAGAAAGGTCTATCGCCTGCGCCGTAAAAGGAGCCAGTTACCAAACCGCCCGGTGCGCATACACAATTGCCCCCCTCTTTTACAACGCCTTCACACACACACACACACACACACACACACACACGCACACGCACACACACACACACACACACGCACGCACGCACACACACACACACACACACACACACACACACACACACACACAGTAGAAAGTTGGTGATGGACCGAATCTCCCGAACTTCAGATTCGGCAAAGTTCCGCACATGCCGAAATTTCGAAAAAAGTTTAGCAAGATTCGGCAAAAAATTTGGCAAATGTCTGCGCACGCACAGAACGCGACGGGGCCATGGATCGCAAATGGACGCCACGCTGTCGCGCGGTTACCATCGCACAGTTTAGTACAACCAGCGGTTACGGCGAGGTGGGGAGTAGGCGACACGGTAACTGTGCGTTTGTGAACTTTTGCGAGTGTGGTTCTCTTCAATATTTTATGCCTCAAGAACAAAAGATCGACCAGTAATTTACGCTGTCCACTGCGCAAGTGACAAATGATGCGGTGCATTCTGGACAACGTGATTTTCATTTGACCTTTCCATTGATGAAACGAGGTAGTCGAAACATTGACTGACAACTGACAATTACGCTCAGTGTGCGCAGCCCACTGCCGTCAAACGGGGCTGAGTCACGAGAGCTTTCCAGAATGTATGGGATGCAGCTGGCACCCTCGTTGTAATGTGATACATGTTTTCTCCCTTCTTTTCTTTCCTTTTTACGTACTTTCTGCAGTGTGTATATTCTGTACATTGATTTGTCTGTTTCTGTTTTTGGTGGCGGGCTGACAGCAGACATGTACAAGCTACACAAAAAAGTAATTCAGTTAAGTTAATGAGTATTAGCCTCAAAAGTAATTTGAGTAGAGTTGAAATTACTCGAATGGAAAGTAGTTGAGTAAATTACTAATTACCGTAAAAAAGGAGCGAATTACTTTTGAAGTTAGTTTTATTTTTTTTTATGTTAGCAATTAAGTACTTACATATGTTTTGATGCGTTAGCGAAATTCTGCTAGCCGAATATAGAGCGGCTTGTGTTTTCACAGAAAGGCTTTAATAGCTGGTTCTGCTTCTGCATGCCTTATTGGTGTGTACTTCTTTTCGTCAAGGATGTACTGTGGATGTATCATTTCACCTTTGAGGTTTAGCACTGCCTGAGCTTGATTTTACAGACAGTGTTTGATTGCTTACAGTGTTGCGTAAAGTACGTTTAAAAACTACTTGGAAGTACAAAGTAAATGAGAGGTTATGTGCTTCAAGTAAAGTAGTAAATAGCCGGGTGCAATGTACTTGAAGTGAAGTATTATAAATACAATTTGCTTCCAAAGTAAAGTAGAAGTACTTTTTAACACGCTCTTTCAGAATGCCCTTTCATTCCCAATACAGCGTTTTTTTTTCTTTTTTAATTAGCCGGTATGCATTGTTTTAGGGAAATCGGAGGTGCATCAGTTTTTTCGGAAAGGGCGGCAAAATTGGAGGTGCATCAGTTTTTTGTTTTGTTTTGGGGAATGGCGGCAACTAATACGCCATAGAGAAATTGCTTATTCTCGCTGAAGAACCATTTAACACAATCAACTTGTAAGGCACTTAGTTGTATCGGTCTCATAGCCGCCATTACTTCACTCAGAGAAACGATCAGATGACGTCTCGAAAGACAGCACAAGCTATATAGGAGCACCAGATGAACTTCAGAGCGGGTGCTGCAGTTTGTTACCTTCTTTGAGTGAGGATGTACTGTGTATACCTCCTGTAGTGGGCGAGAATTCCTGCATTGGGGAGAAGCGGGGACAAGCCTTTTCTTCAAATGGGTCAAGTCTCCTCGAGCTTCGGGATACAAAGAAACGCCAGTCTTCGGCGCTAATCCCACAGTTACTCGGCCTCTCTTGCGTCGTGTCTGTTCGCTCCCCGCGCCTCGTAGCAGTGTTATTGCAGTGGGGGGCTCGTTAACATTTTTGGGGGTTTTAAACTGTTCCAAGTCACTTTCTTCCTCCCCCTCCCTTTTCTATGCCACATGCTTCCCCCCTCTGCAAATATCAGCTGGTCTTCCAACATCTTCTCTTTGTTGATAGGCAAAACAACCACTAAAATTCGAAAGTAATTTGTAATTTGAGTAGAAGTCACTCGGAAAAATAGTTAAAGTAAACTACTAATTACCAAAATATAAATGTAATTGAAAGTTACTAAACTACCCAGAAAAGTAGTTAAACTACAGTAACCGCAGTAAAGTATATTTGAACTACGTATAAGTTTGGCTGGCAGGGCTCTGCGTAAGGGTTTTCACCTATCTGCCTAGCCCCGCACACCACCACATGGGCCCCTTCCAATATGTACAAAGGAAATTATTATTATTATTATTATTATTATTATTATTATTATTATTATTATTATTATTATTATTATTATTATTATTATTAATTATTATTATTATTAACATTATCATCATTATTATTTTCATTATGAATATTATTATTATAACAATCCTGTTTCCGGCTGACTAGTAGTTTGTGCCAAAACAGAATAATATTGCTTTTTAGTTCGCGTTATTTTGCGATTTTCATGGATCTGCATAAAACTAAACACAGAACTATCATGCTCGACGTTGCACATCCGAGATTCCTAACTCTCCTCATCTTTCTAAACGTCCATGTGTGTCCTAACACCAGAAACCGGAATCTTGAAGGTTAAAGGAGTTGAAAATGACGTACACTCTCTTGTAACGCGCGAATTCAGAGCGCAGCTCTGGGGAGGAAGGGTAGGGGGGCAAGTGACCTCAGGGGGGAGTTACGTGACCGTCACTGATGACGTCATCTGTGATGACTCGATGAGTGGCTGATACGGATGCCAAATGTAAGTCATCAGTGACGTCACTGATGACGTCATCGGCATCCGAATATCGTCATCGTCATCATCATCACGTGACCTGGGATTCCACGTCACTGATGACGTCGCATCAACATCCGCATCGTCATCGTCATCATCATCTGACGTGACCTCGGGGGTCCGCTGCGGCCTGACCTCGTAGGTCACGTGACCTCGGGGTCCGCTAAACCCTGAGGACCACGCGGCCTGGAAGTCCACATTGACCTCTGGCAGGGAGGTCACGTGACCTCGGGCGAATTACGCCGACGGCGACGGCGACGCCGCTCAGAAGCCGGAAACGGGCGCACAAAGAGCTGCGCTCCAGAAACGTCACGTTGCGATTACCGGAACAGCACACGTCTCGCCGCAAAGCTGACGTCAAATGACTCAAATCGGAAAAACATTCATATTTACAATATTGTTATCTCTTCTGGTCAAGGTTCAGCAACCGTTGCATTCGTTTTCCGCGCACTAAACGGTGACTCCCAGAAAGTAAAAACGCAGTGATTGCCTTTATTTTAACAATGTAAACACACTTGCAGGCGTGCGCTGATGAAGCCTCAAAATCAAAACTCTCGTAGCGTGATTCGTGACTGCGCGGGCTACTACCCAACCTAGTTGTCACGCCACTTTCTGCAAGAAAAACACTAAAATTGCCAGTAAACACACAAAAGCGACATCGATACAATTATTTTGTAGAATATCACCTTATTTAGTCATAACTTTGTCAATAGGCACTACATGTTGTATTTAAGTTAAGAAAAAAAACTTTTTCGTGAGGAAAAAACTAAATATCACTGTTTAGTCTGGTAACAGTGTATTTTTTGCTGAATCATTGCCGAATCTTTAGAAAAGCTCGGCAAAAGTTGCGCCGAATTTTCGATTCGGCAAACGTTCGGCCCATCACTAGTAAAAATACGCGACCGGGGAGAGGGGGATTGCATTGTTTCCCCCACTCAAAAACAAGTTGGTGCGCCATTGAACACGGAGTATGTAACATCTCTGCGAAATGTTTGTTCGCTGTTCGCAAATACTCTTCGACGAGGCCTGTATACACCGTGTCTCCGAAAAGCCCTTGCAATACATGGGTTGCACGTGTCGTCATATCCTTCCTCCTTTCTGGTGGCCAAAACCTGCCGTTGTATTTTCGTTTTCACACCCTTATGTGTGAGTCGAAACCGAAGCTGGAAGCGCGAGCTGCGGAAGCTCCGTGCGTTCAGGCGCTATGCTCGGACACTGGCTGGGGGAGAAACGCAAAAGCGCGGTCTCGCGCTTCCGGCTTTGGCTTCTCGCATAGATAAATTGAAACAGAAGTATGCAGCAGGTTTGCACGTGACGTCATATCCACTTCCTCCTTTCTGGTGGCCAAGACCTGCTGTACTACCGTTTCACCTTATGTGCGAAAAGGCGAAACCGAAGCTGGAAGCGCGAGCACGGAAGCTCCGTGCGCCTTCAGGCTTTGCTCGAGCGCGCGAGCTGGGCAGAAACGCACAACAGCGCTGGTCTCAGCGCTTCTAACTTTGGCTTCGCTCCGCAGATAAAGTTGAAACGAAGTATAATCGAAGCTGTGCTCAACTCGTTTCCGCTCGCTCGCGACAGCTCGTGTACTGCTCGTGTACAATATGCACAGTAAAGGCTACGCTCGAGGAAGTTCGGCCACCAGAAAGGAGGACCGAATCACGTCAGCGCAACCTATGTATATTTCTTTCACCGGAAAAATAATCTACGCATTAACTGGACATTAGTCTCCCGACCATACGCCGGAGTTTTATAGCTAACCGTTGTTTCAATCACAAACAATAAGTGATATTTTTTAAACTTTAACGAGAAAATGAGGCCCGGTTATGGTAGCTGACGCTGTTTGATTCCATGCATTCGAAGCCGCCTACACATGGATTCGAATCCGTAATGAAAGATGTACATAATTTTAGCGTGTACGGGCTTAACATCTGAACATATAAAATTTCTTAATTGTTGCTTTTTGATCAATTTTTTATGGAAACAAAAATTTGCGACTCAGGTTACATGTAGACCGTGAAGATTAAAGCGCTAAAAGACGAAGATCAGGAAAAAGAAGACACTACTGCAGAGAGCGCTCTGTTGTGTGTGTGTGCTGGTCGCGGGCGTACCAACCGGGGGGCAAGGGGAGCGCTTACCCCAGTTCTCAGGGTAGGGGGAGCCAAGGCATATGTTACGCCCCCTGAAACAGCACTGCGACCGGGCAGGGCAACCGCAGCCGGCCGCGCCCCAAAGAGAATACAGGACACCGCACCCCCGGCCGCGGCGCATATTTCAAGCCTGCAGGTGATTCAAACCCTAGCTACGGTTGCTCAACCCGGATTGAAGCTGGATTTTCGTGGGTCGCAGAGCGCTGTCGCCATAACATAGGCGGTGGTTACGATGCGAGTTGCCGAAGCGGTAGCGTAGCTAGGTTGTGAAATTTCTGCCCCATACATGCCAGACCTGAATTCTATCCATGGTGTGGGCTACTTTTTTTTCCTCGAACATTTTGTTTGTCGAAGGCGTTTGGCTGATGTTGACGGCCTACTTTTACGATTAACACTGAAAAAGAACCCAGACATGTTGCCGACGAAACATCGCTGAGCTTAAATGGTATGGCAGCTCTATTTGCGGATGTGCCATGGAAGACAGGGCTTGAGGTTTGCCGTCTGCCAAAATGTCAATTCCTGCAATAAAAACATCGCCTGTTTTTCAGAACCCCGCTGGTGTTTGCCTAGATAGGCCCTTGATTTTGCATACGTCATGTTGTACGCGATTTTACGTATGTGCTCGCTGTTGAGATATGTTTGTGATGTTAAGTACATGGGAATTGGGTTCGATTCTGATTTATCGTGAACACGCAGATGGCAAATATTTAGCAAAAAGAATGAGAATGATCGTATCTTGTCTATTGCCTTTATGACCAAGTGTTTGTCCCGATGTCAATTCGGATAACTTATTATGCAGACTTGCTGGGACACAGCATTTTAAAGGTATGGCGTTGCCCTGTTTGGAAACTGTCCCAGGTAGGTATGGCATACACCAGGATTGATGGTCATCTTGAAAGGTAGGCTGAGAAGTGTAGCCTACAGCTCGGGAGTTCCTTGCAGAGGACAACTTGTTTAAATCGTTTCAGTTGCCTAATTTTGAAGACCACTGTTCAAGCACACCATTATCACCGGGCACTACTGGGACAGTTCCTTTAAGAATCCCAAGTTGTTGTCTAAGGTCTCTTTCGAGGAGCAATCAACGGTTTTGAAGTGCCCTGAAGAAGAACGCATTTCGGAGAATGCGTAAGATCTTTTTATGTGCAAGATGTTTAATGAGCTTCACGTCTTCGTGAAGCTCATAAATCGATACAAGAAATTAAAGAAAGCTCTCAAGTGTGTCTGCTGAAGCTCATCTCAAGACCGATCGAGAAAAAAAAATTCTGATGTTTTTGTGTATCCCTGCATTGAGTTTGATGGTAATGCTGTAGTCATGCATAAGTGTGAGGTAATCATATTCCAATTACCTTTCTTTTTATTTAAGCTGACTCCTGCAAACAAATTTTGTTTAGCATTTGTGCTTTCCGTTCCGCTTGAAGTTGAAATCAGAATGGAAAGCAATGGGAAGAAACCGCTGGAAGAGGATTTCACACTGAGATCCGTGAGCTTCGTTCAGAAGATGCGGGAAATGAAGTCAAGCATGGACGCCATAAATGCACTGAGAATGAAGGCATCAAGACATAGCTTACAAAGCAAGGTCGCGGTAGACGACGCCCTAAAATCCGAAAATGAAGCGCTGGCAAATGTCGTCTTGCGCTTGAAGGAAGGAGAGTTAAAGAACACCGTAGGAGGCATTGTGCAATGCCAGACAACACTCTAGGAGGCATACAATCTGGAGAGAATAAGGAGATAATGCTGAATGAAAGCGAGGACCTCTACGAAGCACACATGGAAGGCTCGGCGTGGAAATTGGCGAGACCGATCGACAGATTCAGACGTCAGAGAAATCTGTCGCACAGGGTTCGCACGCAGGGAGCTGAGCAAACAGAACATAATAGTTGCAGGATCATACGTCGTGAAAAAACGTGATAGGGTTCTCGCAAAGGCCCGAACCAGACGGCTTACAGAACTGACAGACCTGGGATTCTCACACTAACGACCCTGTTTTTGTTAGTGAGTACCATGTGTCCGATCCTAAAGACTGCCAGGTAAGGCCTCTTGCGAAAAGCGCATCGCCGAAAGGTGCGAAGTGTGTGGGTACGTAACGGCAAGATCATGGCCGTAATGCTGCAAACACAGAATGTTGTTGTCTCTATCGAGCATGAGGACGGTCCGTTAAGGTCTGCCAGAGACGAAAATCTACTGAGTAAAGACTTGTAGCACGCTTTTGATTTTTCTCCCCAAGAATGACGGTCCTAATCTGTTTCTGCCCCAGGATATTGGCAGTGATTAGTGGTAAATCAACACACAAGCTTTTGAAACTGTTTCATTTAAATGTTGAATCAGCCAGATCAAAGCTGGACGAGCTTACGTTTCTTTTTCGATCTTTATGAATGCTCATTTGACGTGATTAATGTTCCCAGAAACTTGGTATCGGGAATGACTCCGATTTAACGCGTAACTTTCCCAATATACTCCACTTTATAAAGCACCGCGTTTGTGGGCGTGGTGGTGGTGTTTCAATGCAAACTGCCCTAGTGATGACTTTACGAAGTTGTTCCAGAGTATACATGCCTAACAGATGACTATGAAATATTGTCTCTTAAAACCGAACAATTCATGTTTTCTGTTGTCTGTCGTCACCCAGCAGGAAATGTTAACAGCACCTTGCTTTTTTTAGATAGAACTGTTGTTGTAACGCTAATAAATGCAAGTACTATCTTCTGTTGGCGGTGGCTTGTCTTAATTTATTGCGTCTCCCAAGTGCCTCGGTATTGCTGCTACTGGCGGCAAATAATTTCTGTCTTCTCGACCATAAACGCATGCATTGTATCTACGTGGTCGTCTATTTATTACTAGTTTAACCAAAGTATCTCAGGGCTGGTTGATGAAGTTCTGATATGATCCTTTACTTGTAACATGCTAATCGATACAGCCCGAAAATAACGCAATTCAGATACTGTTGTTATCCCAAACATTACTCAAGCTACTTTAGATACATTTGGCAGAAGTATGACCACTGGTGCAAATGATGTATTCCATTACGACGGCGTAGATACACTTTACCAACGTTTAATGAAAAGTTTAAGCAACTTTATTCAGCTATATTTCCAGATAAAACCATTAAAACTTGCCAAAATTGACCCAAAAAGCCATGAATTGACCCCTACACTTTTAAAAAACACGTGGAAATATCAACATCAAATATTTTGCTCAACTCGTGAAGCAGCTTGGCACTTGAACAATTCAAAAAATATAATCCAATTACTAGGAAATTAGAAAATCGAAAAACTCTATTTCTCTAATTTATTTGATGTAGATTTGCAAAACATTTATTATGGAAACATACCTCGGCACAATTGACTTCTTAACTAGCTCTGCCTAAAATCAAACAAGAATTGAAAACATAACTACAACACGGCGAAATGACGAATTGGTTCAATTTGTAAATAAATTTAACAGCTATTTCGTGAATATAGCCTAATAGCCTTACAATCCTGAAGCGTAGAATCCATTAGGTCAATCTCGGAATCCTTTTTATCTACTACTGATGAGGCACTGAGTTTTGTTTTTAACCTATTTTTGTCTCTTAATAATAATCACAGTCGTCATGCCGATGACTTTGCCAAATTAAACCTATAAAGTATGTGATATATATCATTGCTCCATGTCTAAAATACGCATTCAACCATCGCAATATCATCTGGCACTTTTTCCCCAAAAATGCCAACTGCAGAAGATTTAGCGTTGTTTTAACGAAGCAGGTAACAAAAATGAACTAGGGAACTACTGCAGTCCCTATATCTATTCTTCCTGTGTTCATCAAAGTCTTGAAAAATGAATTCACTCTCGTGTTGTTAATTTCTGTGATAAGCGCTCTATAATCTACTCAGTTGTCGATTTGGATTTCTGAGAAAGGATAGGTCAACAGAGGAAGTGCATTATTGGTTCAAAAAAGAGAAAATACTTAAAAATTTCGAAGAAGAAAACCTATACAACCCTTGTTTCGGAACTTAACCCGAGACTGGGGTAGAAACAGAACCTTAAAAGTAGAAGGGACGAGAGACAAAGTGATGACGCTTAGAGCTTCAGCAAAGCGTTTGACACGTATAAATCGGTCCATTTTGTTAGATAAACTAATATGCCTATGGCATTCGTGATCTTCCACATGCACTAATCAAATCTTATTTAGAATATCGTACCCAGTTTGTGCCAGGTAATAATGAGAAATCAATTTCATTAACCATATCGAGCTGGAGTGCCCCAAGGAAGTATTCTAGGACCACGTCTATTTCTGTCATATATATTAATGATAGCGGGAACGTTGATTCAAACTGTAAATATATAATTTAATGCTGGATGACTACGAGCATATTTTTTCTGATATATCCGAAGAGGAAGCCTCATAAATAAAGCTAATGCATTTCTACTCAAGTTAAAAGTATGGTCTCAGTCCAATTGCCTGAATACTCAAATACTTCAAAACACCAGCTTAATAATGTTTCGCCCATCGCTGGTTCAACCAGCGAGAACATACTCCTCTTAATTTCGGGTCTTCAAGAGTTGAATTTGTAAATAGCGTAAAAACTCTCGGAGTCACTTTTTCCGAAGACATGCTGCTGGAGCAATCCACGTGAAATATCTCTGCTCTAAATTAGGCAAAGCCGCAGAGGATTCCTAAATAAGCATAGGGACGTCCTATCCAACCAGTGTAAAGGTTTCTGTACGATTCTTTGTTCTATTCACATTGTATGTTACTGCACCCATATGTGGGAGTAGTACGTCTTTCATCAAACTTACATATAATGCACTTGCTGCAAAAAAAAAGTGCTTAAGAGATAATAGGTTGACGTTTCCTGCGCATGCATCAACGCGTTCACTGTTCAAATTATACTGGGAATTATCAATATACACCAAATCTATAACTATCGTTTAGCGATGGCGTATAAATATGCGGCATTAGGACGCTCAAATATAATTCTTCAACTTTCCGATTTAAAAGAAAAAAGCGATTTTTATTAATCGAGAAATCGCCAGCCCTGGCAAATTCCGAAATGCTGGACCAACTATAGGAAAACAGAAAATTAAGTTATGTTCTACCGTACAATACAGAACGAGATATTTTGTTAAAAACATAGATTTTGTGCAATTGTCAAACAGACAAATATTTAATTTGATCCTATGATTTTTCTTTCTTTACAGTACGGCCACTGTATTACACCAATGTTACTCCGTCGTAGCTGCTGGACGGGGGGCCCGGAGCCTCGTCAAGCTGCATTTCCTGCGCTTTATTTCCGGCCTCCCCATTCACCACCTGTAATTGTGGTGAAAAATGAAGTTCGTATCGTGAAAATGGTATCGTATCGTACTTCACTGAGCAGACATGGAGCTCCTCAAAATGGTGTTCATCATACCAAGCCCTAGATGTTTGATAGACCCCGTGTCAATGTACCTGGTTCATGTGTTCGTGCAATAAACTATTATTATTATTATTATTATTATTATTATTATTATTATTATTATTATTAATTATTATTATTATTATTATTATTATTATTATTATTTATTATTATTTATTTATTATTGTTATTACTATAATTATTACTGCAACAATGCTATTTCGGCTCTAGTGGTTTGTGCCAAAAACAGAATAATGTTTGTTTCTAGTTACAGCGTTGTTTCAGTTGCCTGAAAATTCGTATCATGCATAAACCTGAAACTGAAACTATCTATCCTGCTCGACGTTGCATCACGACATTCTAACTCTTTCCAGCTTTCGCAACGCCCGTATGTGTCCTGACACCAGAGACCGGAGATTTTAAAGGTTAAAAGCGGCACGTTGCGAATATAGAAACGCACACTTTCGCCCAAAGCTGGCGTCAGAAGCTGACTCAAATCGAAAAACGCGCATAATAACAATGACGATATGTTATCTCTTCTGGTGAAGGCTCAGCGGCCCGTTGCGTTCCCTTTTCGCTGCACGGCAACGGCAAACCCAGAGAAAGTAAGAACGCAGGGATTGCCCCTATTTTGACAATGTAAACACACTTGCGGGCGAATTGCGCTGATGAAGTCTCAAAGTCAAATTCTGGTAGCTTGATTCGTGGCTGCACCGGCTAACTACCTGCAACCTGGTTGTCACTGCCTTGCTATGGCGAAAGACACTAACATTGCAAGTAAACACACCAAAGCGACACTCGATACCGTTATCTTGCAGAGTATCACGCTTGTTGAGTAATGTCACGTTCAATGGAGGCACCACGTGTTGTATTTAAGTTAAGAAAAAAAAAGGAACTGCATAAGCCTTTTTTCGTGAGAAAAAACTAAATATCAACGTTAAGTCTGGAAAATAGCTAACGTAATAACTGTTCCCGCAAAACTGGTGATCGCCAACTAATGCGTGATTGCAACCGTCTCTCTCACCAGTGTTCCATCTGAAGCAGCATGGACGCGCGTGCTTTGCTCGAAGATGATCGACTTTCTTGACTCTCATGATCGGCACAACGAACGCCAGCATGGATTTAGTCAGTCTTACCCTTGCTGAAACCCAGCCGCCTTACGACGCTACAGATATTCGTTCAAGCTTCGGTTCGAGTATTCTGGAACCAACGCCGTGTTCATTGACTGCTCCGAAGCATCGGACAAAGTACCGTGCCAACGTCTAATCACGTAACGATATTATTATTCGCATCCCTCTACGATTGTTAAGTTGGATTTCCTGAGTTCCTGGTGTAGCCGTAAGCAATGTTCATCGCGTTAGCAACGTAAAGTCTCACCGCCGCTATCGTAACTGTGCAGGTGTCCCCAAGGAACCGAACATGGCCCAGCCTGCAGTACTAATCTGTAGTGATGATTTCGCACCACAATATGGGTTGGCTGCGGTGCGCCTGTTCGATCGACGGCTGCGTCAATACCGACCCATTCTGCTGTACCGCGATCATCATTGCTTTCCGGAAGATCGCGTGAGTCTGTAATCCATTGGTGTCGAAAAATGGCGAGATGACGTTAAACTTCAACAAATGTACATCCTTATTCTTTTTCACTGCAGTTCGCGTGCCACACCGACACTCGTATTACACTCACTAACATCCAAGTAACCAGCATGCTCATCATATAAATACCTGGGTGTTCATCACCACCTCTGACCTATAATGGACTACTCACATAACCGCTGTTGCCGCCCGAGTACTGACCATTCTCTCGGATATTCGCGCCGCAGCCTCAGGCTTGCTACACCCATCCGTAAAACGACTTCAGCGTATCACTACTCTTATAAGATCGAAAGTTAGAGAATACCGCTGTCTATCACCGTCCCCCCACGGCGGTTACTACCGCTTGCAAATAATCCAGAATCTGCGTCAGGACAGAGCCCTTCGTTTTATTCCATGACAGCTACTCACCATGCCGCCATGCAAATGCGTGAGATTATGCCAATCAGCCCAACCGTCATTCACTGTCCCTTCGCCGCCGAGTATCACGCCGTTTCTCTCCTACCGTCGAGATTTCGCCATCACAGCGCACCTGCACAGAATCACTGCTGCCGCCTCCCCATCGTTGATTTTTCCACGTCTGGATAACCCCATGTGGATATCGTCCGATCTCGATTATCAGCTGATTCTCACCGGAACTTCACATCTGCTGCATGGGCAACGTCAGGGACTGGAATTCACCACCTCGTAACATCGCTGCCTAGCCAGTGATACAACCGAATTTGTTGAAGCCATTGCCCTCTCTTCGTCTGGCCTACGTAGCTGGCTTACAGTGGTGCCAATTGTACTGTTACTATTCTGTTGGCGTTCTATTTCCGCCCCCTTGTATAATGCCCCACGGGCCCTCGAAGATCAATAAATAGATGATGATGATGATGAACAGTGTATTTTTGTTTCAATCGTTGTCGAGTGCTTTAGAAAAGTTCCGGCAGGAGTCCGGATCCGCCGAGATCCCAAGATTCCCGAAAAGCAAAAGTTCGGCCTATCGCTAGTAAAAATATGCGACCCGGGGGGGGGGGGGGGCTAGTTTGCCCCCATTCAAACAAAGTTGATACGCCACTGTGTGTGTGTCCTCTTTCCTCGTCTTTTAGCGCTTTTAAACTTCACAATGTATCACCAAATAGCCAACGTGAATACCCTTATATACACACCGCCAGGCGACGCTGACGTCATGCCGTTGCGGTGCTAGAGTCAACGTTTTTGGTAAAGTACTATGTCACGACCAAGTTATCTATCCTTTACATTTTGAGTAGGGAGAAAAACTACTAGAAAGGAAGAAGTTGAAAAATCATTTCATGATACCTTTATGTATGCATCCTTCTCTGACTTGCCTCAAAGCAGTTTTCTACGAAATGAAACAATGTCGAAGTGAGCGTTTATCTGTCGAATTGGACGCCATCCCTGATTTGACAGATGTGCTATCCTGCTACATCCTTTAGTTGTTCCTTTGTGTGTTGATTATTATTTTTATACGTAGCACTCGTGTTTAACACCGGCCTTGCGAAATGCACTAATCGACAATTCGAGCTCCTTCTGGCCTAACGCCCGCCTGTTGAACCCAAACCTGAAGCTCCAACTTTGCATAAAATGTGTTGAGTTTTATCAAATTGTTTTCGCCACACCGCGCGATGATGACACACTCAAGACCTCAGAGAACGTGCCTTCTAAGTGCAGGCGCAGTGTGCTCTAAATTACGCACTTTATCAGATCGCTTTCACAAAATCTCACGTGTTCGCCTTGTCATCTTTGTTTCGTTTTTGTTTCTGTCATCGCAATAAAACCATCTGTCCTCTAATTTTGAGCGTAAATGTCAAATTAGGGTTGACGAATTTCAGAATAATAACCAGAAAAGAGTCGAACTAGCTGAGTGACGAAACTTACGGAATCTACTATACATAGCTTGCACTTACGTCACGGTCAGCGGTCAATATGAAGGACCTTGCTGCTGCGCGCCTACCTCATTTCGCGAAATATTTTGCACTACCGAATTTGTTCACTTTTTTTTGTAAGAACAAGCAGGAATGGGAATTGGTACGTTGCAATGGCATAAAGTGCAAGCCATGTATAGTCGCTCGCAAGAAAAGAAGGACAGGTGGGTATTTAAGTTGTCCCGAAAACATGCTAGCTTCCTACCGTCGTTACCTCCATCGGTGTCTCGTGAGAGGTCAAGCGTACACGTGCAGCCGAAGCATGACGGAAGGCACCAAGCGCGTGACAGCGAGTGAATCGTGGTTTCGGCTCTCGTGCTTAACTTTTTAATCTCGACTTTCATAATTCATAGTGTGCCAAAATATCTGCGAATTATCTCCTCAGCAAAACCAATCTGCTTAACCAGATACCGAACTTATGGGGGTTGGCTTCTGGACTAAACGATTGCCGATAGATCTAAAATTTCAACAATTTGATTAAGACCGCGAGCGTCTCTTTCTTCACTTTCTGGATGAGTCGTTCAGCTTTAGAGTGCCCATGAGGAAACAGCAAACACGACGAATCGGCGTGCCGCCTGCTGCGCAATATTAATTAAAACGATATGCTTGGCAGGTAAACAACTTTGTGATTCTGCTAGTGCACATCTTCTCGGGAGAACGCAAGTACACAACACCACCCCCAGGTAAGGTTCGAATCCAAAGCCAAGGTGGTCCTAACCCAAACCCGGATTCGAACCCAGTCGATTCGATCCTGGTTGCGGTGTGACCGAGGCCAGGGTTAGAGCCACCAAGTTACGTTTACAGTGTCGGCCATCGATTCCCGGATTTGATTGAGGGTGCCGCCATCTTGATCATTAGTGGAAAGCAGGTGCAATGGGCGATCGCTATGATTAACAAATTACACTTTCTGAGGTCTGGATATGGTGTGAGGAAGATGAGGCGATATCGGTTTGCCCTGCTGCGATCTGTTTTAATATTGGAGGACGGAAAATCGTTTCGTTCTAGATAGCGCTGCAGATAACTGTCAACATGTCGCAACTTTGAGCGATGGCTGTACCGCGGTGCGAGAATCGCGCTTCCTAGTTCCTGGATGATCGGCTTCGAAATGGCAGGTGCTTGCTTACACCTTCCTTCACGTGGATATATAAGTAAGATCGCTTGTATATCAGAAGATTAAAATTACATACGCTAAGCAGACGTAACCTCGTACTGCTATTGTACGGCGATCATCCAGATGAGAGCCCTTTTGATAGGAACTAATGCACCCCTAAGCGCCAAGATGCCGTTGCACTGGGGCTCAGAGAATCGAAAGCGGTGCAACAGGAACAGACGACGTGCAGCGGCAATTCATTGGCTGTGCCTATGACTGATGAATATTGTGGTACTCCTCTATCCTCAAACGAAAAGACATCACAGACAAAATGTAGGGTAGAGGACTGGTGGGGAAAACTGTGAAGAGGAGGTGCCACAGCAATTGTGCTTAGGATTTTTGCGGGAGGAGGGGGAAGGGGGGCGCTAGACCCGATGCAAAATGTTCAACCGCCCTAATCTAACCCAATCAAATACAATCAATAGCTGAAGTGTCGATCTTATTTAGTGGCTTTAGCTAAGGTGCCCTCATGTGTTCTTTGTTTGCGAGGGATGTCTGACATTCGTGACCTATGGTCACGAAACGATTCAGACCTTCAGCAATCAACTCATAGAGAATTGAGATCTTTCTCTACATTCTTCGCCACCGGTAGCGTTTCACTATCTTCCACCGATGCTACGCACATCCGTGAGACAATCGTTGTGACACTCCTCGCCCTGAGTGATTCAGATAACCGTTCTCTTCAGCAAGTCACTTGTCATTGTCCATGAGATGCGTTTCCAAGGCACTCATTAGCACGACGCCGATTCAATTTCGTCGACGAGTGTCGTGACAGTGCGACGCTGACCGAGCAATTCTTGTTCCAATGCGTGAGCTACGCTCGGCCTGACGTCAAGTTGGCACCGCTGACGCGCTTTGAGAACCGCGGATATATCATAGTGAAAAGGCGGAGAGCTTTGAAGGAAGGAAGGTACAAAATAGTCCGCTATATTTTCAAATGCTCTGTACCGAAAGCTGGCTTTTGACTTTCCGCACACTGTTTTCTTTTGGCCAGCTAAACGATATGGATTAGTAAAGTACCAATTTAAAATCATTGATCCCAGCCCAAAATTCGTTTCATAACCCCTTTAAACGTGTTTTTCTTCTTTTTTGTTTGATCGAGGAAGAAGCGTTTTCCGGCACGAGCTCCTGCCATTGACTAGTTTTACGGTAGCATTTTGTTACAGACATGTTCTTTGTATTTTCCATGAACGCGTACTGTCGACGTCGGGAACTACAAAGAATGGCACCAAATAGGGCGCCTCGATATTACCCTCTAGAACACTGTATCGATATCCATCAACTCAGGGTTATGGCATTTCTTGTAGTACCCGATGTCGACGGCACGCACTCACAGGAAAAGCTAAAGAAATAACTGGGAACAGAATGTCGCACGTAAGCGCATATCAACGCCATAAAGCTCTGTTCCGGACGTTACGCTATGCTACGCGCTCCTTGACAAAAGAAAAGAAACAGAAACTAATTTGCTAGCAGAGACAGATATGATTCAGATAGTCACCTTCCCCTTAGACAAGACGCACATAAAGCGCTACTCTATTGCTGGTGCGTATTTATCGCATGCTCTACGCTCTATGCTAAGCTAGACCATGAAAGCTCACGCCTGATGCTTCTGTAATTAGCTGGAGGACGCTGAGCTGCTATATTCAATTGTGTGGCGTAGGAGTGCCTTAACATCTTCCAACATTGGGCCACACGAATCTACCAGTATGCCAGTTTGTAGACAGGATTCAATAAAATAAGATATACAAATAAACTGCGTGCTTCAAAATGGCGGCGAATCACCTGCCAAAGCTAAGAGCTCAAGCTATACTTTGTTCCACTGTACGTCCAGACAAAGCTGACGCTACAAGCTGATGGGACCAATCAAACAGCTTCAAAGGCTCTCCAATCTGAACAGAAAAGGCAGCTATGTAGACTTGAGTTGCTTGACTCCATTTCCACTCTAAAAAAGTTGTACCCCTTACACCTCTTGTCGCATATAGACTTGTACACGCTACTGAAAAGAGCGACCAATTATAACTACAATTACTTCACTGTAAGAGTAGCCGATTACAATTACAATTACAACCTCAAAAAGTAGTCGAAAAATTACTCAAAGTAATCGATTACTTCCCCGTTACTTTTCATTCGACTTGTTTTTTATTACGGTAGCACAAATACATTTAAATAGGTGTTCTGAATTTATACTTTTTTTTTGTCCTCCAACCCTGTTTAGTTTCAGCAGCAGTTGTCTCTCGAAGTTTGCGTCAGTCATCCGCCAACGAATTTCGGCGTCATGAACAGAGCTCCTAGTTTTAATTGACAGAGTTGATGAATGGATAATATTCGGGAACTAATATTAGGCACGAAGACATCATTTTGAGAAACCCAATGAAACGCGCCAGATAAGGACTAAGAATATACGTGCGTCGGAAAAAAAAAGATTTACATGGTCTTGTGCAAAATAAACTAGGCATCGCCGAAGTCTCCGCCCAAAGGTAGCGCTAGAGGTCACAACCAGAGCCAAAGTTTTACCCGATCCGATCACATAATCAAAAGTTATAAGATTTTTGAAAATTTCATGGAAAATGGAGGCCATTTTTTGCCCGTTTTCGGTTTCTGGTGCCATAGAGCCCCATGTATTCGAAAACTCCGTCGCGCTATTTCCCATTGAAATGCTCAGAGAATCAGTTATAACTCTGACTAAGTTATTGGATCGGGCTGAAGCTGCCTTGTGACCTCTGGCGCTACCTTTGGGCGGAGAATGGACCGTTCATGTTGCCTAGTTTATTTTTGGCGGTAGATGTTCAAAGCGACACCCCGTAGACGTCGAAAGTGAGACCCGTAAGAAGCAAACGCTTGTAAGAGCATGCACACGAACGAGAAGGTAGACGAACAGCAGCGTGCTGGAAGTATGCCTGAGAAGAATATGAGTGGCCAGTAGAAAACAGAGTTTGTCACCTAAAAGCTGCCGAGCGAAACTCACCAAGCATCCCAGAAATTAAGGGTGTTATAATTAAACATTTTGAAATTCCGAAGTGAAGGGATTAGCATAACAAAAAAGCACGTTACTTTTATGAGCGTCCGCAAGTTGCAGTTGGTCGCCCTTGAGCATAAAATAATCTTGAGTAGTGGCCGACAAAGCAAACATTCGAACGTCAGTTGATTTATTTTCTCACATTTTAAAGTGTCAACATAGGTGCAAGCTGAGGCCAGGGAGAATCGAGGCCTCGTTCTTCCATGATGCTGTCGTTTCGAATATATTTACGAACTGCTGAAAGCAGGAGAATATCTTTCATTTTTATAACAACGAGAACACGTCACCTCCGCCGTGTGCAAAAAAGATACTGTTAATTGGATACGTCAATTTTCTCCGAAGAGAAGTTGAAACCAACAGGATAAGAGAGAAAAAAGCAGAAATAAAAGACAAAAAAAGGCAGCAGGCCAACACCACCTATACTCCGCTTCACCTGACGTCCGGGCGCAGCGGATGCTACGAACACTCGGAGCCAATCCAAGGCCGTGTGCGGTGTCACGTGATCGTACGATGAGGGCACACCGACGCGCGGAAAGCGTATCATGGGCTACCTCCACAGAGCGGGATTGGCTGGGATAGCTCGTAGCGTTCGCTGCGTTCGGACGTAAGGTGAAGCAGGGTATGGAAACCTTCTAGGTGGCGAATCTTTTATTTAAAAAAATCAATGACAGGTTAAGACAAGTCAACGAGGTAGAGAGTAGGAAGCAAGCGCAAGCAGGTTGGGAGGAAGTACTCTCCTACTCTTTCGTTTAGCGCACTGTGGTTTTAGGTCATTTTGGCGAAGAGAACACACAGGAATCTTTCTCGTGTCGGAGTCAGCCTGAAAACTGAGGTCTCGTTAATTAAAGATAAGACGACACTAAAGAAAGGCGCCTCGGGTACGTGGCGCTCAGGGTTATGCGCGAAGCGGGGAACATATGCTTATCTGGAGCTCCGCGCGAACGGCGCGGTTCTCAGTCAGAGTGTCGAACCGAAACCGAACCGAACCGAAAACCGGAACCGAACCGTTAGCTCTAGGCGAACCGGAACTGAATCGAACCGAAATCATCGCCACTATCTTAAGGTTTAACCGGAACTGAATCGAAAAAAAAAATATGACGGTAACCGACTCAAAATGTTTCACGGTATTTTTTTTAAATATGCTTTAAGCAAAATTTTTGAGAAAAAAAAAGTAGCGGTTGTATTTCTATGCACTCATCAAATCGGCATGCATGAGAATTGCGTATGCCGATTTGATGGTAGAGAAGGCAGTGAGCAACCAAGGAAAGTGACAAAGAAAGAAGAGCTAAAGAAAAAGATAGCTGTCATTCCTTACGTACATAAAATCTCGCATAATCTCAAGAAAGTTGGGCAACGCTCAGGGGTCCAGGTCTTGTTCACGGCGCCTAACAAGCTTTTGGCTTTATGTAGGTTGAGCTGTCCCACGCGGGCGCGGAAACCGATCTGCGCTATCAAGCACAGAGATGCGTTTGTAGAAATGCCGACGTAGCGTTGTGTACAAAATTCCTTCTGTCGTGTGGCAAACACTACATTGGCCAAACCGGCCGATGTTCGAACGTTCGCCTACTAGAACACAAGAACAAGGTCGGGATGCGTTGCAATCGACGGCCACCTGGCTGCCCACTGGTAAAAGATGTGTCTCGGGAAACCGAGTGGCAAGTCACCCCCTGTACAAACAAACGACCATCTTGTATTTTCATCGCTCGGGCCACTCACTGAGGGAGATAGTGGAAGCGGCCGAGATTGCAAGGTCGGGGGATCAACGCGTCAGCAGGCCGTCTGTAGCTTTATCAAAAATTGAATTAGTAATTCTTATCGTAGGCGGCACGTCACTTTTCTTCTTTGCCTCTCTTTTGATGTTTATCTTTCCTTCTCCACTCTTTTCATGCGCCCAGTCTTATATAAGTGCTGGTTCGACAATAAACTTTTAGCTTGAAAGTTAGCGCTTGTCCCGTCCCTCTCCTCGTCCCGTGTTTTTTATTGTGCGCTTGTTGTCGAAGTGCAGAATTGCAGCGCATGAGAAATTGTAGTGTTTTCGTCGCACTTTTGTATTGATTGGCGCTATGATTAATCATGTGTCGTCATGTGTCACATGCTGACGTAACGTCATGCTGTCAAGACATGCTGTCAACCAACGTTCCTGTCAACTAATGTCACGTCACGTGGGCCCTGCGACGTCACGTGGTGTCACAGGGCCACGTGGACACCACAGGGCAATCCGAGTACGCCACTGCGTCAAGTCGATTCATATTGAGAACGTCACTAGATTCATTAGCATTCTTGACACCGTGACGTTACACGACGTTACGTTGCGCTTTTTCTTCCCGCGCTCTTGTCACAAATGTGTTGTCTGTGGCAGAGATAAACTGATTTGATTGAATTTGACTTTGCACCACGAATCACATGACACGGCGACGTGCTCGATTGTCTTATGCCTCGAGTCGAGTATTCAGGTTCCATAACAATCAGCTTCTACAAACATTCGGGCAATGGCTTGTGTTCAGTTAAAGATGAGAATAGCTGACGTCTAACAATATCTGATGCTCAGCCCATGCTCTGTTTTGCCATCCCCAGCGCATGACTAGTCGCATGAACACTGACTGTGTATAATTAGCGTCAGATGACGTGGCGTACGAATCGCAAGTTAAAAAGGGGAAGTCCTTTTTTTGCGTCTGCTCATTGCGCGGAGAGGCAATCTAATGGGTGTCTCGCAGGTTATCGACGTCAGGGATTAATTCTTAGACAGTATTTACTGAGAGTACGAAAATTGCTGGCACGACACAGTTTCATGTACACATCACTGAGGCACACAAACATGCGTTCGTTGTTGCTGAGCTGTTTCAAAAGGTGGTCCCCGAGAATAGGAGTATTGGAAGACTAATATGTGACTTATTAGTCTGACGTTCCATTGAACTACTATGTGTATGTGTGTACGGGTAGGGCACACCTGGAAACGAGAGATCGTGGTGATTTCAGAGACACAACCGAACGTTGGCACCCGCTCTATGTCTCACGGGAGTGTCGTTCTTACGTTCTTCTCCCAGCTTCAACCAGCTGCATATTTTGTTTAAACCTCACAGTTTTTCGGTGCAAAATAAGAGCAATAGAGGATTTCTGCTAACAGGTGACAAAAATATAACTGTCGAATTAATGCCCCCAAACGGAGGAGGGTCCAAGAGCCCCTCACGGATAAAAAAAACAATATTCCCTAGGAGTAGCAACAGAAAAAACACGAAGTAGTTTAAAAAAAAAATAGCAACATAAGTTCCGTATAGGTTCCTCAGCCCCCGCATCTACAATACAGAAAAAGAAACATATACCTCCCCCCCCCCCAAAAAAAATACTTATTTTGCAAAAACACTTTTGCCCGAAAGCGCGCTTTTGTGGTTCCTGACGCGCTCCCCGTTTCTCACGCGCTGCAACAAGCAAGAATAATTTGAGTGTCTCAGAAGCACATGGCGTGCACTGACCTTACATTGACCCTTTTCGAAATTCAGTCTGGCCAGTATGATCACTATTATCATCTGAAAATTAGCATATGTGCTATACTAATGGTGGCCTTCTGTTCACTGATGAAGGAAGAAGTTGAAGATGCTTCTAATCAGATGATTCGAGGACCTCTACATTCGAGACGTTAGCGCGATGCGAAGCAGTGATTGGATGCAAGATGCATTCACTTTCTAACTCGGGCCCAGCCAATCTGTTACTAGCACATAATCAGCTTCAAAGCCCTTGATGTACGAGAACTTTGCCAAGCAGTCTATGTGGACCGGCGCTTCGGTTTGACTGGTTGCATCGTCTTCGCCATCGACCCTGACAGAGATTAAGACAGAACTGTACAGTGGAGAGCGCACATTTTCGTTTGTCAGACTTGCAAAAGTGTCGATGCCCGATAAAATACTGCAGACTACAGGTTCATATCCGCCATTAGTACGGTAAAAGTTAAACTGTAATTCGAACCACCAGATGACGCTCAATTCCGGAAAGGGTCTACTGTGGCAACTTGCTTGCTGCGGAGCGCGAACCTTGCTGCAGTGTGCATTATTCACCACCAGATTTCATTTTCTCGGCAAGAAAAAATCGCAATGATCACCAGCATAAACCAGCGATGACGTCACGTGCAAACCATGTTAAATAGTTCAGTTTCCTAGTGAATTGCGATGTTCGCAACACAGTGCAAAAGTGAGATATCCAAGTTGTAAAAATCTGTAGTATCCATATATAGCAGTCTCGCGATGACAGGCAACCTAATAAAATGTTAGAGCGCACGACATGGCTGTATAGGAATTAAAAGAGTAGACAAAATGTGGATGGAATTTCTACAGACTGCCTGAAATATTTCTAAGGGATCATTGATGAAACATACAGTTGTAACGTTAATGTCCCAAACAAGCGCAAGCAATATACCGAATATGTAACATTAGTCCTCCCGGAGACTAGTATTTCGGCGAAATTTGAAGCTGGTTAAGCTGCCAGATACCTAAATGTGATTTATATTAAAAATATAATGAAAATTTGTACTTCACGCTTTTATCAGGTATAAATTAAGAATATCATTGCATGTATCTTTATGTATCCTTTATTTGTTTTTGCAGTGAGGCATTGTGTATGGAATTATTTAAACAGACAGTATTAATGTTTTAACACCGCATTTCGTTGCCGCCTCAACGCGCGCGGCGCGACCTTTCATACCCGCAGCGTAACCGCTGCTGCGGCAGCGCATTTACGAATCGCTCACTGGGTATGTATTTTGCATCATCCTCTGCAGCCAAAAACGGCGCGTGAACTTCGCGTCAATTTCTTGAGCAACAAATATATTTAATGCGCTGGATGTTTGACGCGCCACGTAGAAAACGAATCACATAAAATACCGATAAACCAATACACTGGCAAAATGTCTGTGCTGGTTACGCCAGCGTTTTATCCTCGATAAACGCAATATCAGTAACAAAGAAACGATGAACAGGTTACGCTGTTACAGGTGATTCATCAACAATATGTACGCAAATCATCGTAACCAGCGCGCACCACGCCAGCCGTGTCGCGAACTACAAACGAACTGCTAATCCGTAACCACCACTAACTGCCGGAAGTGCTGGCAAGTCACAGAAGGAACGGCGCAGCCAAAGAGCGAAAGAACAAACTATTCGTCGCTGTTCCCGTTGGCGCCACTCCGTTCAATCAATCGCCTCTCGAAGATTACTTAATGGCGAAACGAGATTAATTAACGGCTATGCAGGCACCTTGAAGGACGAAAGTCGATCGGTCCCGACCTGCCCGTTCGAAAAACAACCGGTAACCTGGAGCTGCCAATGTCACTAAACGCACTGGAAGACGCGGCGTCACGTTCCTGGCAAACGTCAGGCACTGAAGACATCGCTGAGCAATGTAGTGCAGGTGCGTTGTACCGTCCAGTGAACGCTAACGTTCTGCTTTAACGAAGTCGTCGTAGTGCTCGAAAATACGTCTTAAACAACAGAGATTTCATTGAAGCCTCGTTTTACTACGTTCTCTGAAGAAGAAGGCTGGAACCGTCAGGAACGCAGCGTCTCATGGGATGCAATTCGGCAGACGCAACTGGTCTTCGAACCGGAAATTGCCATGCCCCGGGATGAACGCTGCAGCAGTTCAACACCGCATGGGCAAACTGCAAAGCGAGAAGCGATTTAAAATTCGTCCGAACTGCTGGCGTCAACGTCTGGAAAACGGCACTAACGAACAGGCAAGTGTTTATTGTCGAACTCCGTACAGTATCGAAACGTGAAAGAAGCAGCAGCAGCAGCACGCCAGCCGCTTACCGTTAACGCTATCACTCGAAGACACGGCAACTGCTGCAGAAACCGACGCCTGAAATGTGGAAAAAGACCACTGGCAAAGCGTACAGAATCAGTCGCATATTGAAGAAGCGCCTTGCTGGATGTCTGGCAAAGAAGCGAAGCGGAAAAATGCTCGCTGGATTTCACGGTCGTAACAGGAACGTGTTCAACCGATGAAAAGTTATTTTGAAGCAAACTACAGATGCTGATAATGCTCGTTCACCATTGAAGCGTGATGCTGGGCGATCTTCCGACCGCACAAGATGCTGTTTGCGAAAACTCTATCTTATGCTCGTGTTCGCCAGACACTGCGGTTGTCAGCCAGTACCATGAAGTACAACAGTCGGCGCTGGTGATGGCGCGTTGAACAACCAGACTGTCAGGAACCTCTGCATGCATGAGGCTGTTCGAACGACCTGATGGTTGGTCAGTATCTCTGCCGCCTGTTCGCAGCAGTACCGCGGAAAGAGCTATTGCCAACTCGCGCTATGTTGCCAGCGACAAGCGCCTCGTGCATAAAGACATTGCCAGCATATGAACAACGCTACAACGCTGGCGGTACAACGAAGTGAAAACGAGCTGCAATTGTGGAACTGGTCACAGCGTGCTGGTCTACGCCAGCGTTTCGCTCGCGAAGGTACAGAGCAGCAGGAAGCTGCGACCACCGAGGATACCTGTTAAACGCTGCCCCAAAAAGCGCGAAACGCTGCTGCAAAACTGCGACAAGTGCTACGCTGGTGGTGCAGGAGAAAATTTCTGGAAAAATTAATCGCGTAAAGAAATTGAGTATATGCCGTCTGCGCTGAATTGCTGGAGCGCTGCGTCGTACCGGTAGCGAAAAACAGTGGCATAAGGCTTTATTGGCAGAATAATGAATGACTGCGTAAATCAACGCTTTACCGTTATCTTTGAAAATTCAACGATATGCTGCGTATCTCTACAGAAGAAAGTCGCAACGTGGATTTACCAACGCGTGCAGGCAAAACTTCCTCGCGTAAACAGAAACCGAAAAGGTAGCAGTACTGGAACACCTGCCGAATATGGCGCTGCTGCAGCGTACGCTGGCATCGTCGCCCAGTGCTGCAGCGGCGCATGAATACACTCCGCTGGGATACCGCTCAATGTGGTATATGAACGGCCTGTTATCGCTGAAAGAGATAACCTTATCGACAACTCCGTGGTATTCAACGACTCCGGGAACAATGATCCCGCTCAACAGAGCACGTATCGATTCAGGAACAGGCAAGTATCGACTCTGATTATAGATTGACGCGAAAACAACCATCGCAGAAGGACAATCCTGAAGCCAGCAGTGACAGAACAAGCCATCTGAGCAGCTGGAAGTGATTTCTCAGGTATGACCTGTGCCGGGTACAACGTAACGCTCAACGCACTGGCTCGCCCAACATCGGCACAGCAAGTTGCGCAATGGAAAGTGAAGTGGAACAGAAAAGCCAGCAAAGAGACGACCCTGTATGAAGGCCGGTGCTGATGTGCAACCGCAAGCCGTGCAGCAGAAGTGCGACGCTTCACCGCAGCAGTTTGGGTGATGCTTATGCTGCAGCAAAAAGACGCTTGATAACGTTATTCAGGCACCAGAATTACCAATGGTGATTTCACATTACTGGCACCAGATAACGCCATGTCACCATGAACACCAGACACAGCGAATGGGCTGGCGGCGCATGCCTGCTGGCTACCTGTTCTGGATGCCATGTGAAAGCGTTTGCTGGGCTGCGCGTGCAACTGGCGTTATAACTACTCCAGCAGAAGAAGAGCTGGGCTGGTGTTCGGTAACGAAGGCAAAGATATCTCTTCGGCAGCCATTACCGTGATGAACAAACATCTTACGGCGTTGTTTACACCAGAAAGCCTCGCAAGTGGCGGCAACCCGAATCCAGTATTGGCGCGCGCCGCAGCGTATGCCAGTACGGTATCAGTATCAGAAAGAGACAAAACAATAAAGATACCGACGACTCTGCAGTACGCTTACCGTGCAGGTCACCGATGCAGGAGTGGTTAACCGCATGGAAGATTATGTTGAACTATACACGCAGTTGGATAACGGGTAACATCATCACAAACAGCAACCTAACCGGAACGACAAAGTTCAACAAGTGAAGAATAACGATCAGGAACGCGTCAAAGATTAAGCACAGAAGACAACCATATTGCACTGCAGGCCTGAACAGTAATACAACAACAATACTATGACCATCGTTGTTCGTAATAAGGCAATGTCCGCTGAAGAGCTTCGCACAAACGCGCACAGAGATACAGCATGAAAAGTCGCTCAGACAGTATTGCAGCTTCAAGATGAACAGAACGATGAAGTGTTCGGCTGCCCACCAGTGCAGGCTATAGCCTCCGTTTGAAGTTCTAATCCGCGTGGATGGCGGCTGGTCACCGCACCATGGACGATACAGTCACTGGAGTACATGATGCATAACCTTGTCGTACAGGGCAAAGTAGATTGAATATGCCGGTAAACAACAACGCTACAACGACAAAGTAACGTACTCGAAGAGCTTCGCGCTGGTTGCCGCAAATGTCAGATCAGCAGTCTTGATTGTCTGCGCGATGGCCTGATCTCTCAGAACCAGCACGTATCGTCATTGCGCTGCATATGCTGGTCGGTAGTTAGCAGAACGCGCATTTCTTTTTTCTGGCGGTGCATTGCCAGCGTTATGGCGTTTTATGGCGTTTTATTTTATGGCGTTTTATTTTTACCCGCCGCCAGCGTTACCGTTAATTTTATTTTATTTTATTTTATTTTATTTTATTTTATTTTATTTTATTTTATTTTACCCGCCAGCATTTTGATGAATGGTGTTCTCTGC
>JAZHYW010002474.1:0-39461 GCA_037355805.1 Ixodes ricinus | reverse complement strand
ACTGGAGGTTCACCGGATGTCCCAGGAAGTTTTTGCCGGATTTTTCAACAGGAATAACACGCTGAAAGGTTGCGGGTGCAGTACGAAGTCCAAAAGGCATCACTTTAAACTCGTCCAATCCACCAGGTGGGATCGAAGTCCGTCTTCTCACGGTTTCGCTCTAGACGGCTGCGCCATGGTGTGGCGCAGCCAATCACCCTGGACCGGCTGCGCCACATCCGATATTTTTCGTCCATCGACAAAAAAATATCGGGTGTGGCGCAGTCGGTTTATGGTGTCGTCTACTCGGGGCAGCGGGTAGGTGGCCTTTTTCGTCACGGCGTTTATTCGACGATAGTGTACGCAGAACCTCAGAGTCCCATCCCTCTTCTTTACCAGTAAGACTGGCGACGCAAACGGGCTACTTGAAGGCTGGATGGTGTCGTCATTGAGAATTTCTTGTACTTGTTCTTGGATTACCTCCCTTTTTCTAAGGAGCCTCGGTACGGCGATTGGTGCACAGGGTGCGCGTCATCGTCGCTAAAAATGCCGTGCTTCGCTACCGTCGTTTCTCGCACCCTTGAGGAAGTGGCAAAGCACTCCGTGAACTAGACGAGGAGGTCAGGCAGGCGTCCTCGTTCTGTAACAGGAAGCTTCGGATCGATGTCCAGTTCCGACGGTGGCGTTCTCGGGCGCTGCTTTGAAGATTTTTGCGAGAGAGCAGTGAAGGCGGCTGAGTCCTGAAGTTGCTTGATGTGGCCCACGGGGTTCCCTTTAGTAATGTGCTATGGCTCTTGTCGGACGTTTGTAACGAGGAATTTGGTGCGCCCGTCTCGTAGCTCCGTTACACCCTTCGCGACTCCGAGTGTTCTTCCTGGAAGCAACTGCACACTTAAGATTTTAACACCCTTATTCGTGTATATGGCTCGTCCTCTGGCTAACGCCTTTATTTGTGTAAGGGTGTTAGCCGCCGGGGGTAAAGAAAATCGTGTAATTGATTACACCCTAAAACACTATGGCGGCCAGTATGCGACAGGCGAGCCATACGAGTAAAACATTTAGCGTACAAGGCTTCTCGTCGGAGCGAGAACATACGGCTCGTACGCTCGTTTGGTGTCATCTGTATGCGCCAAAAAAACTCCAAGCATCTGTCGCAAAGCGCCAACACCACACGTATTACGAGTAAAGCGGGTTTCACATGCAGCGATTTTGGCCCTAGAGCGGCGCGATTTCCGCCGTCGCGGCGCTCTGGCCAGCCGCAGCGGCAGAGCGGCACGGTTCCACCAGGTTGGAAATTTTTCGCCGTGGCAGAGCGGCAGCTTCCCAGCTGGCCACTCACAGCGCGGCGGGAAATCACGTGACAGAAGGAGAAACATTGCGGGAAAGCTGGCGCATAGGACGGCGGCATTTTTACGTTCTTGAAGCAGACGACAAGCAGAGAAAGTACGCAAGCGACTGCTTTGCGGTTTCTTTTTTCCGGCGGGTCGAGCTTCTTTGCTTCAGGAGTGGCGTCGGAACTGTTCAGGGAGATTATGGAGGAGGGCATTGCTGTCCCTTCCTCGGAATTTGTTTCTCAATGAAACACGCGGCTCTTTTTTACTTTCCTCGCCTGAGCAGTGAGTACCAAGTGTAGCGAGCGCAAGAGACGCTAATCGGAAGCGGCTCGTGCGAGCTCTAGGGAGAAAATTAAAAGACGAAGAAAAACAAGCGACATTTACGTGTCTTTGCGAACACAGATCGTCCACCAAGTAAGAAAATGTATCGCGCCCAGTTCAATGAACTGCCATTAAGTGAAGTGTCGAAGCGTCGGGTTTTTGGGACGCGCAGCTCAAAACATTTAGACACAATGGGACCAAAGAGTAACTGGGAAGAGGTGACTGAGGCCGTGAAAGTGATCGCATCTGCTTGCTGCAGGAAACATTGGCCATCGCAACGGCAGAAAACGCTCATGTGAAATGAAACCTCGCGATCCGTGCCGTCGCGCCGTTAGCGGCAGCGATTTAGGCCGTGGAATCACTGCATGTGAAACCCGCTTAAGGCCGAAAGCGCTGGAGGCTGAGCAGCCGAGATATAGTCGCCGAAGTCTCGCTCGGCCGGCTCAACGCCGGTCGCATTTTCATCGCATCAGGAGCGTTTATAATGAGGCGATATTTTCACAAACACTGGCATGCTGGCTTTATTGAACACAACGCGCACTTGCCGTGAGCGACAACGAATCACTCCTACACCCTCTGTGGACAGCGGCTAGGAGGTATCGCACTGCCGCTCTCCGTGTGGTTCTCGATCTACTAATGCCCGTACTCACTACTGTTACATGCGTTATCCACGCATGGACGTTTGTGCGTGAACACCGGCATTCAGCACATGGAAGACGTACGCGGAAAGCCGCATAACCTCCTTTCGTTACAATCAGCCACCATAACAGGACTAGCAACGGACTCAAAATAGAGCGATCAACGCGACTGATGGGCTAATATAATCTTCAATGGTCGATTTCAAGCCCTCTAATAAGCATAGATCCCCAGCCGCCAAACTTTTAAGATGGTTCTGCGACAACCCCATCTAGCGACGGAAAAATGAAGTGCTACATATTTGAAGAAAAAAATAGCAACTCCTTCGAGAGCCCGTCGTACGACCGCATCATTACTCACGTCACAAACACATCATATAACACTGCGCACACACACACGCGAATACAAGCATTGGAACACAGGAACACAGCAACACATCAGTACATCCTACCTATACGACCTAAGCAGTGCCCCGATCGGTATAAATGCAGTCCCTTTTCGCGCATCGGTTGGCCCAGTGACTATGTTAGTCTTAAATAAGACATAAAAAGATTAAGCCAGTATTATTCCTCAATAATATTTTCCTGCATTCTTCTTAGGTAGGTGCCGATATCTTTATTCTTTATCTTTATTTGTTTTGCGGATACTTTTCCGCATGGGGGCCAGAGATAAGAGCACAAGTGCCTGACGAAGCCTCTGTCCCCCCCCCCCCAACAGTTCATCCGTTCAGCAGTCCTTTAATAACTCCTTACCGCATAGTGTAATATATATGATACGCGCCTAATTTCTTGTAACTCAACGTGATAAAAAGAAAAAAAAAACTTGTGAATTTTGTTTGGTAATTAGACTCGCGGCGTGGTTGCCGTGGCGACGCTGTCGGTTCGGCCACAGCTGGTTAGGCAGCGGCCGAGTGCACTGTGAACGCCGCGAACGCGATCGGGAGAACAAAGCGTCGACTAGAGACCTGGAGAAAAAAATCCTGCGAGTGGGCAGGAGCTGGCCATTGCAGAAAGCAATGTGAGGCTAGGACGGATACGGAGGCTGTACGCAATGTAGTTTTCGCCCGTTCAAAAGGGAACAGCATTTTCAATCCAAATACCGCCGTGGCTTCAGCAGATTCACATACGGCGGGAACTGTCAACTAAATTAGTTCAAAAACGCGCGTGCGCCAGGCAGCGCAATGTGGCCCGTTCCACGCATAAGATCGGTCAGTATACAAAACAGCTATAAATATGACATGATGCCGCTCTAATTTCTTTTTAAAATCTACGAAGGCACGCGGTGTTTCTGAGTGACTCAAGGTATGGGAAATCACCCAGACAAATCAGCGCCTGAACGCAACTAGGGGTTTACTATTCTATTGGTACATTTTACCTTATGAAATTCTAAGGCGTATCGTCGTTCCTGAGAAAAGTTAGGCTCACCTCCGTTCCTGTGTAATTCAATGCAAGACGACAGCGTTTGCCTGTGATAAACTCGGTCGTCCGTGGCGAACGCATTTTTGATATTTGTAAGGATGTTCTAACTTTGCAAAATAACGAACCGCCTTAAAATTTCGCAAGGTAAAGTGCACCATAAAATACACTGCTGAGGAAACTGGACGCCCGTTCCGTACAGACGCCGATTTTCCCGGCTGAGCTTATCGAGCTTTGAGATACAGTGTGCAGTTAGGGGAATTTCTGGAGTGATATAAAGTTACTATTGGAAAGACTAAACTTAATTTCGGCAGTATATGTTGTTTACACGCTTGACCATTTTTGGAACCTTATGTACCCTTTTTTATAACAAGTATTGGATGCCAGCACATGTTGCGGAGGCACGAATAGTGGAATCCGGCCTATTCCCTTCCACATTAACATCAAATGAGTGCTGTGAAAGCAAAGAAGAAAGTGAGGATAAAGCAGGTCCAGCAGTAGTAAGTGCAAGAAGCAAGAAAAGTGCCCAAAGTGAAAATTTTACTCCCTTAAATGTGACCCAAAAGAAATAGCGTTAATCAGGTATATATAGAGCTACCGCTGAGCGCCACAAACCTGGACACTCCATTCCAGTTTTTTTAAATGTCCGCGCCCTGATGAGGTGTTTACAGTGATGTTTGACGGGACCATCCTGTACTGAACTCAATGCCACCCTGAACACCCGGTTCGGGTTCCGGTCACACCTATCCACGCAGGATGTCTTGCTCCAGATCAAGGAGGATATCCTCGACAAAATCTCTCATACGACGACGCAGGCGGTCCTTGCCCTCGATATGAAGAGCGCCATCGACAACGTCAGCCACATGCATGGTCCTGGAGACTTCGTTGATCTCGTGGACCGCCTGCAAGGATGAAAAGAGACGGACTTTCACCAACCATTATCGACGGGAGAGGGCCGACGATCTTCTTCGAATGAGGACCCAAGGCGCAAATGAGACCATCACCAGTTTCGTCGAGGATGTTCTGCACATGGACGCTCGCGCCGACCCTCAAGCCACCGACGACAAGAAGTTGCGGATCCTGATGCGAGGTGTAAGGGATGACATCTTCGGAGGCCTCGTCCGTAACCCGCCGACCACCGTCGAAGCCTTCGTCACGGAGGCGACCAACATCGAGCGCGCCCTCCAAGCGCGCGCTTCCCACTACCAACGACATCCAGGCGTCGCTGCATCCAACCCGTTTAGCGGCTAAACCTCGCCTGTAACCCCGTACATCCGCGAAATTATCCGGGACGTCGTCCGGGAGGAACTCAGCAGGTTGCTGTTAGCCTCGAGTCGTCCAGCGACACTCTCTCCATCGCCGAGGTTGTGCGCGAGGAAGTCAATCAGGCGGTCCAACCAGAAATTCCCATGAACATGACGACGCCAGAAGAACCGACGTTGAGCTACGCCGCCGTGGCCCGACGACCGCCGCAAGCTCCCGCCAGGCCCCGGCGCCCCCCGAAGAGACGCCCAAACGTCGCGGTATCCTCAGCGTCAAGAGGAACAAGCCCAGTACGTCCACCCGGAGCGACCTTTGACGAGGAAGACAGACGTGTGGCGCGTGGCCAACCGACGCCCGCTCTGCATCCACTGCGGGGAAGCCGACCACATCTTCCGCAGCTGCCCCTACCGTGGACTTGGGTTGCGTGGTTTCCACCCGAACGACCCACGCCCGAGGTACGGCGAACGCCCTCGTGACATCGAGAAGTACCTCCGACGCTCGCCCTCCTCAGTGCCGTCTCTCCGCCGTTAATCTCGCTCACCATCTCCAGGACGTTCAGCGTCTCCAGCGCCACAACCCCGCCGAGAGAGCTTGTCTCCTCTGTGTCGCCGGGAAAACTAAGTGCGGCAATGTTTGGAGGTGGCGTTGCCGAAGACGACCGAAGTAGAGCCTCCAAGAACAACGGAGCGCTCCCACTCTCCCAACGCTGCGCATCGCAACGACGCTCCTGCTTTGGTGTCCAACAGCCTAAACGTAATTATCGACGGCCACGACGCATCAGCACTCGTGGACACCGGAGCAGACTACTCAGTCTTGAGTGGGAGGCTCTCTCGCCGCCAGCGAAAAATAAAAACGCAGTGGGAAGGCCCTCAAATACGAACCGCCGGTGGGCACCTCATCACACCAGTCGGGAGATGCTCTGCTCGCGTCGAGATCCACGGTGAGACGTGCCCTGTCAAGTGTGTCCTTCTGCAAGACTGTTCGAGGGACGTTATCCTCGGAATGGGCTTTCTCTGCGAGTATGGCACTGTCATCGACCTCGGGGCAAACAAGTTGACGCTACGAAAGCCTGTTCTGCTACCGGTGGAAACTAACACGACGTCAACCGCGATCCGAGTTATTGCCAACCATGTGAACCTGCCGCCGCGGTCGAGTATTTTCGTAACAGTCATAACCGTCGCAGCCATACACGGTGAAGCTCATCTGAAAGGCAGCGTCCAACTGCTCCTTGAAAAAGGAATTGGCGTCGCACGAGGCGTAATGAATCTCCAAGAGGAACGTACAACTGTTCTCGTGACAAACGGTCGAAAGGAGCCGCAGCACTTAACGAAGGGTACCACCGTGGGCCACGTCGAGGAGCTTCAGGCGCCAGCCGTGGTCACTGCAATCGCTGAAGAAACCTCGTCGTCCAAGCAGCAGAGCACGTCGCGGCCGCAGCTCGACATCGACCCCGAGCTCCCAGCTCCTAAGCGCCGACAGCTGGTTCATCTCCTCGCCGAATACAGTGACTGTTCTGCCACGTCGTCGAAAGTTCGCCTAACACCAATGGCGAAACGAAGCATTGTTACCGACGACGGCGCGCTCCCTGTCCACCAGTCGCCGTACAGTCTCCTTAAAGGAAAGGAAAGTGATTCAAAATCAAGTCCAGGAAATGCTCAACGACGACATCATTCAACCCTCAAGAGTCCGTGGGCCTTCCCATTCGTCCTTGTAAAGAAGAAGGACGGAACCCTGAGGTTCTGCATAGACTATCGCCGAATGAACGCTGTAGCTCAGAAGGACGTCAATTCGCTCCCCCGCATCGACAATACGCGAGACCGACTGCGCCACTCCCGATATTTTTCGTCGATGGACCTGAAGAGTGGCTACTGCAGACTGAAGTCGACGAACAAGACCGCGAGAAAACTGCCTTCGTCACTTCCGACGGACTGTGCGAGTTCAAAGTGATGCCGTTTGGGCTTTGTGCAGCACCAGTCGCCTTCCAGCGTGTCATGGACATCGTGCTGGCAGGTCTGAAATGGCAGAGCTGCCTCGTCTACCTGTACGATGTCGTGGTATTCTCACGAGATTTCGACGAGCACCTGAGACGACTTCGAGCCGTGCTCCAAGCCATCAAGACCGCCGGCCTGTCACCCAAGCCAGCAAAGTGTCGGCTCGCCTATGGGGAACTAAAGTTCCTTGGCCACTCCGTGAACCACAAAGGCGTTCTCCCGGACGCCGAGAAGACCCGCGCCGTAGCTGCATTTACTCTGCCTTCTGACAAGAAGGCACTGAGAAGATTTCTCGGACTCTGTGCCTACTACAGGCGCTTTGTTCCAGACTTCGCCAAGCTGTCCGCACCGCTGACGCACCTTTTCGAAGGACGCCGTAAAGTTCGAGTGAACAGAAGAACACCAACGGTCATTCGAAGAGCTCAAACGAAGACTCTCGACGCCACCGATGCTTGGCCATTTCGACCAGTTTGCTGAAACAGAGATCCACGCCGACGCCAGTTACACCGGTCTGGGTGCGGTACTAGTTCATATGCAGGACAGGGCAGAGCGATTAATCGCATACGCCAGTCGGACGCTGTCTAACGCGGAGAGGAACTACTCAACGACTGAAAAGGAGTGCCTCGCTGTCGTCTGGGCAATAGTCAAGTTTCGTCTATATTTGTATGGAAGTCCATTTCGCGTGGTCACAAACCACTCGCTCTGCTGGCTTGCGAATCTGAAGGACCCCTACGGACGTCTCGCCCGGTGGAGTCTACGGCTGCAGGAGTTCGACATAACCGTGGTGTACAAGTCCGGACGGAAGCACAATGACACCGACTGCCTGTCAGAGGCCCCAGTCGAGGCCGGTCCTGCCTGCACCAAAGACCACGACGGTGAGTGTTTCCTCGGCGTCCCGGATGTCAGCGACATGGCAGCACTCCAATGAGACGACACTGAGCTGCGAGCACTCATCGAGCACTTACAGGGACAAGGAAGCGCCGTTCCCCGCGTTTTCGTACGAACACTGCCAACCTTCTCCATCCGACAAGGTGTGCTCTACAAAAGATCTTCAGTGACAACAACACGACGTGGCTGCTGGTGATCCCTTCGAATCTTCAAGAGATAATATTTCAAGCCTGCCACGATGACCGGACGGCGGGACATCTTGGCTACAGCAGGACTCTTGCCACTATACGCGAAAAGTACTACTGGCCCAGGCTTGCGAAGGCAGTCCACCACTACACCCGATCTTCCCACGAGTGTCAACGACAGAAGAAACCACCGACGAGACCGGCAGGACTTCTTCAGCCAATTGTGCCGCCATCTGCCCCATTCCAGCAAATCGGACGGGATTTACTTCGACCATTCCCACCATCGACGCAAGGAAACCGTTGGATAATCGTCGCAACCGATTATCTCACGCGGTACGACAAGACTAAAGCGCTTCCATCAGGTACGGCTCTTGAAGTCGCCAAGTTTTTCATAGAGTCCATTGTCCTCCGGCACAGCGTCCCGAAGTCCTCATTCCAGACCGTGGATCATCGTTCATGGTCCAGCTGATGCAGGAGATCCTCCGTCTCAGCCACACCAACCACCGGCGAAACACAGCGTACCATCCTCTGACTAATGGGCTGACTGAACGCCTAAACAAGACCATCGCCGACATGATTTCCATGTACGTCGACGTAGAGCACAAGACATGGACGAGGTGTTACCGTAGGTCACATTTGCCTACAACACGGCCGTACAAGAGACCACCGGGGTGACACCCTTTCAACTGGTGCATGGGCGCAAGGTAACGACAATGCTGGACGCTATGTTACCCGACGAACCGGCTGTCGACGGAAGCGACGACGGCCAGGTAGTTGTCCAACGGGCAGAAGAAGTCCGTCAGCTCGCCAGACTTCGGATTAAAGCCCAACAACGTTTCGACACTGGCCGCTACAACCTTCGTCGTCGGGATCGTCCACTTCCAGCCCGGAAACAGGCTGTGGGTGTGGACACCGCTTCGCCTCCGGGGTCTCAGCGAGAAACTCCTGAAGCGCTACTGTGGACCCAACGAAGTGCTTCGTCCACTCGGGGATCTGAACTACGAGGTGATGCCCGACGGAACACGGACTTCATCACGCCGCCCCCCACGACCGGAAGTCGTCCACGTCGTACGCCTCAAGCCGTACTACGATCGATAGGACTGTGAATTGTGTTTTGTAGTACGCTCGATAGGATTGTGTTGCACAAGTCTACGTAGTTTGCCATTATTTTTGTTTGTTTTGGTTTTTTGTTTCTCGGCACCTCGCATCAAGACGGTGCGCCTTTAAAGGGGAGTAGTGCCACGCGCGTTGACGAGCAAGCGCGTGCGTGGCCGAGTGGTTACCGCGCTAGACTGCCGCGCGGGAAGTGTAGGTTCGATTTCAGTCAACGGACTGTCCTTTTCTTTATTATTTCAACTTGGCTTTTTCGTAATTTCAAGAACATTCTCGTCTGATTGAGTTCCGATTGTTCTACGCACCGAAAGGTCTACGCCGAATGATCCAGAAACCCACGAGGGTACATAAGGGACTCCGCAAGGCGAGCGGGGTCAGTCTCGCCCCAGTGAACGATGCTGCTGTTACGCCATCATTGACGCCTGCGACGCTGTACTGTTTTTTTCTGTTTAATTTTTGTTTTAGACACAAGTTCGCCTCATTAAACGTTTCGTTCCTTCAGTTACCATCGCCTCACCAATTGTCATTCGTGACAATATGCAACAATATTGTGGCAATAAAGTCAGAACAGTATGGTTATGCTGAAAACTAAGTTTGGTGTGGGTCTTTTCGTCTCAAGTGGATGTTGGCGTAAATAATAAGCGCTAAAATTAAAGACAAAAAATAGATTGTCAAGTTTGATGTAAAATTCAAAATCAAGATCACTTTTGGGGTCTCATGTCGGGACCAAGCAACCGGAACAATGTCGTCTACTACAATTAGTCCGCGCCAGGCCGCCGACCAATCGCAGCAGACGGCGTTGTCCCGGTCCCTTAATTACGCTCGATCCCGTCGTGTAGCATAGGAACCCTGGTTGCAATTTCTTGCTAGCCCAGCATTTAGGCTCACTCCAGCCTTTTCGTATGTAAACCAAAATAATTACTGCAACTGAACACTTCTTAACTGACGATAATCGCAGTTTGCACTGCTCAGTGCCCTTCTGTTTTATCTAAAGTACTGCAACCAAGTGCTCCAAGTACCGCTCGGAGCAGTAGGGTGCAGGTGGAGTTTCTCCTCGCGAAAGATGTCCGCCCAAAACCTTGCTTCGGTACCACGAGTTGCAACAGGAGGCCCAACGCAGAGGCTTCAAAAGCAAGCTCCGCACTTTGAATGTTGCTACACTTGCACTCATGCAGTGCAAGTGTCGTTACGGGCAACATGGTCGCTACTTGGCGTTTCGGTTTCACTTGCACGTAAAGGGAAGCGGAGTGCGTCAATGACGGGATGATTTCTTGTGTCAGCCGGAGCTGCCTCACCATTACCACCATAGGGCAGCGAGGGCTACCGGCAAGCGAGAGCAACTTGCAAAGTGCTTTCGCAGAACAAGGACTTGCCATAGAGCGTTCAACTAGCTCGAACTTGGCGCCTTCTACTGCTCTGCCACCCTGGCAGGCCTATCGGCAACGCCTTCACAATGCACCCTGCATTATTCAAGAGAGCCACAATGTTACGAACATACCAGAATGCATGGCGTTTATTGAACAAAATAAACAATTCTAAGATTTTGAAAATGCGATATATTCCGAGGACAGCTATAGTCTGTTTGCAACACAATGACATCAGTAGAAGCGTCGCCTCCAGTGCACGCTCATTACCGTTTGTACCGCTTAGTACGTTCTCGCGCACGCTCACGTTATCCAGGCCGAACAGCTTGTGCTAGGACAGGGCCAACACACTATACATCTCCATCGAATCATTTAAAATCGGGACCTAATCTTTTTGTTGACCCTCTATATGTTTATTCTGTCAAACATTACCTTAATTGCCCGCTTCTAAAATTTTGAAAGAGCACAAAAAATTAGTGTAAATTCAAGCATGGTGTGGGGACGTCTGATATAGAGGTACTAACGAAAACAAGAGTGTAAAGGCAACCGTTTGTTACTATCTATATCTTTAATTTCCAGATGTGTCATACAATTTTATATCTGGCTTTTCATTTGAGAAAATGGAAGCCTTATCTTTAAACAGCTAATTTAAAAACAAGTTCTAATTAATAGCCAAACAGGAAAGTTTATATATAGCATTGTATCGCCCTATAAAATTGAGCCGGCTATGAACAAAATTGTACCAAATAATTGAACTTACATGGAAGTGTTGAACACTGCTGGTGTCTTTTGACTGAACTAATATGCAAGGTATAAACAGGAGCGATAAAGAAACAACATTTAATGTCAGTCATCTCCATTTTTAGGAAAGTACCTCAACATAAGATTGATATGACATTTCGTAGTATGGGTGCTGAATTCCAGACATGGTGACACAAACTGTTTGAAAACAAAAATGTAAAAACAACTAACTACTCCACACAGTTGCCTAATAGTTTGCTGACTAGGAAACAACACATTAGCCTAGAAAAATGTGATGAATGTAAATGAATAAATCAGCTGCGTCATCGTTTTGATCTTGGTGGCACTGAAGCTAGGATTTAAAACAGTCCGGACTTTCTTCAATTCTTGACATGGAAGGTGCAAAAATCCGCAAAATATTTGCACCTGCGATAATGCGTTCATACCATCGATTTAGCAGTGGAAGACGTTCAGGCCCCACTTATTTTGTAGCTCGACCTATTCATTCAGACGTTAAAAACAACTTTTTTGTAGGCTGGAATCCTGAAGCTATTTAAGTATCGCCACAATCCCTTTAGGAACCGTTATAGTGTCGTACCCTGTGACGTGCGTAGCTCTCTTATTGTAAATTACGAGTACACTATTTTCCGGAATTTGTCCGTAAACTATACATGTTTTTTGAAGTTGAAATTTTACGCGGTGTGGCCAATGCACTGGGTGCGGCCCTTAAGGACTGACACATTGGGCAAGCCTTTCAAAATTCTATTTTTAATCGTAGATACCTAAAATTGGGAAAGCAAACGTGGTTTTTGGGAAGAAGTTTGATATATATATATATATATATATATATATATATATATATATATATATATATATATATATATATATATATATATATACAGAGCTCACGTCAAACGAGTGTAAAATATTCAAACTAGAGCAAAAACAGCGGCCGTGCATTTGCTATGTCCTGTACTGTTGTTCGTTGTTTGGTGGCCAGGAGGCCATTGTTCATATATTTCGTTAAAAATATGAATTAGCGATCATTTTGCGCAAATCAGGCCTCTGCTATTTGTTTGTATGTTTTCCGTTAAACCTTTGCACGTTGTCGCGAGAAGGAACCGGAGGACGGCCATCCAATCAATCCCAGACGTCCAGGCTCGAGTTCAAGTTTTTCAAAGAGCTCCCCGATCAGCTATCCAACCGGCCTCGACGGTGGAGCGGCACGTAGTGTGGGTGACTATAGGACATGGGAAATACACGACCAAGGCTTTCGCTTGATTTATAATATTTCACTCTTTCAGAATTGATCTCTGAAGATATACATTAAACTTTTGGCGAAACTGGACGTTTGGAATTCGAAGTTTACTTGGCGTGCCAAAAGTATAGTCCTTACGGCCGATCCCTGTGCGTTTCAACATAATGTTTTAAACCCTGAGACTGGGAAGGAAACCTGAAGATATAAAAAAGGGACAAAACGGCGGCAGACCCTCCTAATATATCTTCAGGTTTCCTTCTCAGCCTCATTGTTTAAATATCATGATTAATACGCACCAGCTTTCCTGCACGTTAAACATTTTTTTACAAAAAGTATATGTTGATGATAATTTATGAGTGATACAAGCTCCTTTGTATGCTAATAAATAACACATTTGTAAAGGTGTGCTCTGCATGATAACGGTTTATAGTAGAACTGAGACACCCAGTGTGTGAACTATGCACCTGGTTGAGACTTTGCACTGGGTTTGGCCTATCTGAGCAATATATTTATTTCTCGACCAAAATATGCTTATGCGGATTCTACATTCAGTACAGACTATAATTTGGGGAAATACAAGATACATTTTAAGTCATGTGATTAGAGTTTAGTCTCAGAAAAATGGACTAAAAAGGATTGTATTTCAATATCTTACATTCAGCAACTTTTGTTACAGAAGTATATTATAATTGCTTAATTTTTCTTCTGACGAAACAAAATAATTCGAAGGATAGTTTTCTTCATCACTAAAAACGTGACGTGATTATTGGGTTGATTGGGGGAAAGAGAGGGGTGGGGCGTACTGTCGAGAGTTCTATGAATGTGCAGACCCGCGCATCAACCGTTCCGTACTGGTGGCTTTATAAATGCGGCGTCCATAGTGGCTGGCGACACTTTATTCTTGCAACTTTCCACGCTAGGGTTTGCAACAGCGCACACGACGCCATGTTCGTTGCTCCATAACGCTGCCAATACCAGCGTCCGACGTTAGTGTATTCACTTTCATATAATTCACGACTGTATATCCGTTAATTACAATCGGGTAATTTTTATAAAAACCTTTTTTTTAAACTGCGATTGTGTTTATTGATTGAGGAAGCGCAAAAGCAGTTGCACTAATTTACGGTTATCGTTCGACGGGTTTTAGTGTAACATCGAAAGATGGAACCTTATATCACCCATTTGTGAGTTTCCATTACCGTATGTTCACTATAATGGGTGATGAACATGCGGTAACACATGGGAACTTTATTAATTACGGTTAAGAAGCTCATCGCGGGAATTCATGAGAACGCCCCGAAAAAAGAACTCAGAAGAATTCTCCTTCTCGTGAACAGTACGAACAAGAAGAGCTATACTACTTTCCTTGTATAGACATGATGCAGCTGGCAAAGGCTCCACGTTCAACGATGAAATCCGGGTGATCGTAGAAGGTAGTCGCTTCTTTGATGAAAGACTGCTTTATCATGTCCAGATCTGCGAGCATCAGGTAAGGTATCCCGGCCTTGTAAAAGCCAAATACCTTTACGTACGTTCTGATCCAGCGCTCCATCACCTGCGCGAGATCCAATCCTGTTTATCCGTGACCCGTGACGCAAGCTAATCAGCGCGTCCTTTCTTTCTACTGAATGTGTTCTATGCTGCAGTCTTAAAATACCATACAGGAGCGAAAAAATAGATCAGCCTTCAAAATACAAAAATTGCATTCCTCACAATATTCTCAAGATAGGTTAAATTCAATTTGGAAACATAAATTAGCATGATTGACGCAGTCTCAATCGCTCCAAAGGAATTCGAGCGTTTATTTTTATTACCAGATTTGGTGGATGGCGCCTTACGTGCTTCACGTTTCCAATAAAGTTTGAGAACACCTAGATGCCAGTGCTACTTTCTTACCCAGGAAATATATCGCTTTTTTAGATTTCAAACAAAGAAAGGGCTTACGATTGCCCGGCCACATCAATCATTCCACTTTGTGACAACACGTAGAATTCCAGAAAAACGGAATGATACATTCACTTCTCTCCCCTCCTTTCTAGACGGTGAAGCGTCAAGATGATCAAGCATCATAATGTGGAGCGTGTCAGTGCTCTAGGGGGTCGAATAAACCATAATGAAATTGAGCGATCTTTTGAAACTTCGAACAGGGACACTGTAGAAAGAGACTATAAACTCGCAGAAGTTATAAGCAAGCACGTCAAGCTTCTGAGAAAGACGAAGGCAATCGAAGTTCATACGCATTCTCAACCGATTTTGCTTCAACATCTAACTTCGTGTCAGGTTCAATTTACCAGGTTAAATAGGGTGCCATGGTTCGAAGCACAGACTCATCCCAGTATTGCTGGTACTACCCTCTGTTTGGAATAGTGAAGTGGGTAAAGGAGCTGTCTGAAAAGCCCACCTTGAGTCGATCCTGCTTGAGTTGCATCCAGTTCCCTTACATGAGATCGGGTTTGTGCCCTAGAATACCGTGTCTGCTGAACAGTGTATGCTTTCTCCGTCGGTGCAAAATACCAAACACAAAGGGCAGACAACATTATCGCCAGCCCTGTCACTGCTAACGTTATCGGCAAAGTATTTGATAGTGACATCTCCAGTCTACGAAAATGTCATGGCAACACTCAGAACTAAACATATAAATCTCGTTTTCTAGCAATCGTTTTATGTCTGAAAGCGGTTTTGAGTTGGTAGAAATTTTCATATCCATATTAGCAAAATATTAAAGAAGTTTGGAGGAGTCTCTCACATCAGTGCGAGTGACACGCAGTACCAGCGCACGATTTGATTTGCAGCAAGTTAACGTTTAGCAAATTCGATGTAGTACTTTCGGCAAGCAAGCCCGTCAGCGAGAAATTAAATGTAAATATATGTTTGGATTCGCGGTTAACGAGATGGTTGTTTATCATTCACCGAATCTCAACACAGGGCGACGATACAGGTTTAGAACGCACGACGCCAAATGAGGGGTAGCAGACAAGGCTAGATATGGTTGTCGTTTGTGTGTGTGAATTTGTTACTTGTTTTGGCGATGCTAAATCTGGTTATCCAAGCAGTAACGTAACTAAAAACCGATATTTGTTCCCCACGTTGCTCGACACAATTAAACACAGCATTTAAAAAGTATGCCGGTTTCTCTAGGTAAGTTCATGTTAGCACACGCGCCAACGGGATGTCTACAAATAAGCCCGCGTTTTCCCCGACCAGGCGTAGGCAGTGCGCGTGCGCAGAAACTAGATTATCTCGAGGTAAAACACCCGCGCACGCGCCGTACCGAAAACAGCGCCACAACAGCGGTGTAACATCAGAGCCGCGCGTTGGTCTATATGCGTATCCGGTCTACGAGATCACATTTCAAGTCCGTTGTTGTGGGCAGTTCACATGCGGTCTACCGGGAAAGAAAATTAAGACGAGCTCAAAAAGTGGCCCCGTCACCATGTCAGCTCCAAATGGGCTGTCCCTTCCATGTTCTCGCTGTTGCATGACACGGAGGTGGATAGCAGGCTCAAGTAGAGCTTGTCTCTCGGTCTCTCTTCCCCGGCTTACCATTCTATGATCAGCGTACATATACTATATCAGGTTCACTTTAGGTCCGAGCCACGGTGGAAGATGAAAGGGTTTTCTGAATAGCACCGCCTCACCACGAAGCAAGGGTGTCGAAGGTTCGTCCAATTTTCTGACAAACGTAATGAGATAACGCGGCATGACAGCGGTCTTCTATTCGCGCACACGTTTTCAAGGCCGCGAGGAGTGCGACCGCACCTGCGCGCCGAGCAACAAGCTGAGAGTGCCCCGATGGAAGATGCGCGCGAAGCCCGAGTGGAATTTCGACTCCTTTTGTGGCCTATGCTTCGATACCGCTATCTCTACCACCGTGGTTCGAGCTCAGCGCCGATCATACGAGTCGATGAAGCCAATTAAGCAGAGTCAAGCCAAAAAAGTGATGACGTTCGTCGTCTTTCTCTACGTGTGCTATCACTGGCTAATCCAATCATGCTGAATGCGTGAGCCGTCACCTTGGTCTTTTAAAACTGTGCGTCTTCGTTTGTACGTCTTCTAGCCGTTGGCTCCCTTCAAACTTGTAATAAAACGAAATGCACCACTGGTAGTAACGCGCCACGGTTCGGGATCTTCTAGCTCTTATTATAATATAAAATTATACGTCCACCAATAGTTACGACAGTGTGATGTAAGCCCATTTGTAGCCGGGAGCAAGGAGGCGTTCAAAGTTGTGATGCGCTCACCGTGGAGGCGGATTTGGAAGAACACAGACGGGTTCTTAGTTTTTGTCAAGATACTCACAAATCTAAACTAGGCTGAATGTCAATTCCATCTTATGCGGTTTGGGGAATGTAGCGGTAATAGTAATTCCTATTTTCATTGCCTCAAGAGAACTAAACGTTCGAAGAAAATCAAGAGTCCGTACCATGAGAGGCCCGCGGGGCCGCGTCTCGTGATGGTGATTATTCAACGATATCTAAAAGATAAGGAACAACATGATCTTCTGGTTATTGCGAAAAAATGACCAGAAGAAATGAAAATGCGCAAAATAAATTGAGAAAGGCATGAATCGAAAGGGAATGCAAAAGCACGTTGACCAACTGCGACACTGAAGTGTTCTAGGAAGTGCAGGACCCTGTGCGGCATTGGGGAATTGTAGTAGACCGTTTCCGCAGCTCGCTAAGCACCCGGATAGCGCTCCGTAATCCACCACAAGACCTTGAATTATGCAGATAAAGCTGGCGGCGGGCATGCGCAGGTGCGGCGTTTTGTTCCGGGATACCGTAGCGGAGGAGAAAAACGGTCTACTACAATTCCCTATTTTCAGTTGAGAAAAGCTGTTCCATTCCGAAAGAAAATTTCTTCAGACAGGGAATCACGAGGACACGTGGACCTTTTCAGCAAGTCTCTGCGCATCCGTGCATCCTCTCTCCTGACATCAAGCTTCGCTGCTGCCATTTTTTTTGGCACCTCCTCGCACGAATTGCTTCTGAGTACAAAGCTTAGCTTGCATTGCGCATTTTTCTAAGATTGGTTCTCTAGCTGTAGTTGAGCACACGCTTTAATCTGACTGTTGCAACATATGCCGGAAGCTTAAAGTGCTTTATAAGTTACGGATAAAATTATTCGAGCTTAGCACTCAGTGCTGAGCAACAACATACAAAGTGGGCTCCTTTTCGTTTGCTGTTTACACACCTACTGGTTTTATTGTTATTATAATTAGACGTCGCCGAGTGCGTTTAAACAGGGTGGTGTAAATACAGTTTAAATGAGCATCTGCATCAGTGTGCATGTATTGCGCTCATTAATGAAGCCGCATGCCATTGGATTCATCGAAGGTCAATGATCGAACTTGCGCGTTGAATCGCTTTACTCTTTAGACTTGCTGCGCTGCATTAAGCCATGGCTATTGTCAACTTTGCTGCAGCATGCATGAGCCTTCAGATATTATTTCTACAATCTATTTGTAAAACGTGGTCATTGTTGAGAGTGCGCGTTGTAGTAAAACAAGATGATATACTGAGTCAATGCTTATTGCTCGTGCAATCAGAGCAAATGGAAATTGAATTAGAGCAGTCGGTGCTCAAAAGAAAGGAGGTGAATATCACTATCGCTAGATAGTAATGCCTACTTAGATGCTCTTGAAAAAACATGCCTTGTCGCGTTGAGTAGGATGCGCATATTTGACGCAGAATTTTGTTTACTTAATACTGCCCCGCTTCGGCGATAAGGCAAGTTTTGATAACCGTGAAACTTATTCTGCCCGTAAACCGAGTCTATCACAAACTGTTTAGAAACGAAAAGGCTTGCCCATAAATTAGTAAAAGCCTACAGTCGACTCGCTGGAGGGACCGGGCAGCAACGAGGAATAATTAACCAGAATAATTAACCAGATTTTGAACCAACAATTTGGTAGGATTCACAAAAAAAAAAAAAAAGGCTATGGGTCATAAAACCGAACGGAAGGTATACGTTCAGAATCAACCCCTGTTGACGGGTGCCGTAGAGGGGGGGGGTACATATTGGACCATAGTATAAAATACTGAATTTGGAGGCAAGCTACAAAACAATGCTTGTTTCTTAAAAAAAGAAAAACAAAGAAAAAGTGTGTGTGTGTTTCTGGGGGGGGGGGGGGTGGCTCCATGCGTGTCAAACAGTTCCAGCAGCACTGGCGTTTCTTTATGCAGAAGTGAATTCTTACAAATTAGGGCTCTGATTTAGCGCTTCAGAAAGTGAGTTCTTCGCACGCCTTACAATGCAACTCCCAAGTGGCACACTTCTTTGGTGCAATTTTCAAACCAATATATGGTGCTGCGCTGGTTAGTGGAAGTTGAACATGGTGTAGGTGTAATAGCGCGTAACAACGACGACTAAGAAAAGGAACGCACAACGCAGCGTTCGTCCTGCTCTATGTGTTACGTTCTCTTAGCACTCGTTGTTACACGTTGTTACCGATTAACACCATGGCCAATATTTGGTTTTTGTCTGAGCATTAAGGGCCTTAAAAAGCCCAAAGAAGTCAAGTTAGACTCACACTTCACCTTTTTCGTCCGGAGTCTGGGTTTCTTGGCCCTAATTCGCCAAACAAGAGCCAACATTTGGTTTAACTAGTGGTAATTTGGCTGTCATCTGGCACTGTTTGGCCTAAATCGATTAATAACTTACCATAATTAGGCATCACTTTGGTTTTTAGATTTTCACATGGCAACTTTTGGGCCGATTTAGGAAAACAAATTTAAGTACATTAGTACCGTATACTTCGATAGAAACCATATTGAAATAGTGTTATAATGACGTTCGGTGTTTGTTTTTTACTGCGATAGCAGTTAGTAGGACACTTAGCAGGTTTTGCGGCTACGACCGCACTTCATATCAACCCGGGCCATTTTCGGCACTCCTCCAAAAGGTTCCACAATGACGTCACGCCGCTCGAGACGACTCTGACGTCACGCAGCACATCACGTAAGCTGTTACCTTTCGTCAGCTGACACCATGACGTGACATTGTCACGTCAAGTCACGTTGAACAGTGTAACGCGACCTAATGACGTCAGGTGAGATCGTAAGTCACGTAATGTCACAACGTCATTTGACACTGACATCATGTGACAATACGTCGTTACGTGACACAATGACGGTACGTAAAACATAAACATGAGACTGCTGATAATGAAACCAAAAATACAAAGCGTTTTCGCCAATTATGACAGAAAGCCACTCGGGTGATAATACCAATAAAACTAGGTGAGTATTAAGCCGAAAAACCACAGGCGTCAAATTAGGTGAAGCCACACCCTTGAAACTTGAGTGCGCAGATTTTGCAAGTTTTCTTCAGTGACCACGAGCGGTGTTAGTTCTTTTCCAATAATATTGCATAAGACGTTCGTGCAGTCGCACTAACGAGAGAGAACTGTTCCTGCATACTCATGCAGTTCCGTCGTTACATGTATTTCAAACATGGGCGCGAGATTTTCCGAAGTGTTCTTCAATTACAACAAGTCAAATTTGGGGGTTTTGCGTGCCAAACCAACGACGGGCATGCTGGAACGCCCCAGCGGAGGACTGAGGATTAATTTGGACCACCTGGGATCTTTTGACGTGCAACCGAAAGCTCAGTTGCACGGCGTCTTCTCCGCAATAAGCCTCCTGCCATATTGCGGGCACCTCATTGCCGGGATTCGAACCCGCCACATGGGGATCCGTTGAGCCGACGCTCTCGCCTCGAGCCACCGAGGCGGCTAATTACAACAAGGTAGTCTTAGCTTGCGTCTAATAAAATTATTTTACAGGTCAACGAAATGCTCTTTTTAATACACCCGCATTGGTTCCAAAACGCTATGGAATATTCGTCCGGTGTGTTACTCGGTTTAATACGAAACGCATATGCGGACTTTATGGTGCGCGCCCGCACACTTACCGTTCATTCAGTCCATCTGCTCCGGATAGGCATTTTAGCTGCTGCGACGTCACACCTCAGGTGTCGCAGTGTTTCATCTTACGGGTAGGGTAAGTATATATTTTTGGGCATTTCACGTGGGAACATCACGTAAATTACATCTGAACGATACTTAAGAGAGCAAATGGTTTCTTAAACAAGTGGACATATTTTTGAGACTAACGTTAAAAAGCATTGTACAATGCCCTTTTATCGCCCAACTGAACAGTCGTCTTTCTGTAGAGGCTACAACTCAGTAAAAGCTTCATACACTTACGCTTGCTCAAAAGAGGCCCATACGTAAGAATGCTAAAAATAGACGTCCTTTAAAAGAACATTTCATGGCTGCATGAATCGGCAGTTAAAATCTATTACATAAACGTAGTGGGTTTACTAAAACTGAGAACTTTCCACAGTACAACACGACACATAGAAAGGTTTGAAGATCCCATCTAGTAGATCTTTCTATGGTAATCAATTCATTACGAATGTCCTGTGTTGGTATGCGTTACCCAAAAAGAGTAGCGAAATACGTTACTCGTAAATTGCAAATAAAGGTAACGCCTTACCGTCCTTCTTTACATCAAAATAAAAGGAACGCTATACCCTTACCGTTACCCATAAAAAAGTAAAGTACGTTACTTCTGCGTCACTTTCTTAAATTAAGGATTAACACGTCTTACTGTTATATCATTACAGCAATTCATAAGTGCCGTATTTTAAGAATGATGTCAATGCATAAACTAAACATAATTACTTTCTTTTTTACGGTTTCACATAAATATTCATAACAAAATGCAAAGAAAACACAAAAAAACTCGAAATTTATAGAGGCTCAGCGCCTAGAAACACGAAAAAAAATGAATTATAACTTTTTTTTTTTAAGTCTTGAGAAGAAGTAACGAATAACGCAACTCCGTCACCGTTACTCAAAATAAGTACGTTACCCGTTACTGTTTTTAAAAAGTAACGAGTATGTTACACGTTACCCAAAAAAGGTAACGCTTTACCGGCAACGCCATTACTCGTAACTCGCTACCGCTAGCACCGCGTATGACATCCAAGTCTTGCTGTACGAGCTAACAGGACATTACATACTGCCAACATTAATTTTCAATCAACCACTCGTAGTCGCAACATTTTCAGTACATGAATAACTATGGTCTTAGTCGAGACTTCTACACGTTACTGAAAAATAGTAATGAATTACATTTACAATTAATTACTCAAGGCTAAATTGTAATTTTTTACAATTACAATTACCCTCTTATAAAAGTAAGTGACCGTTACCCCCAAAGTAATCCGTTACTTTCGTGGCGTTACTTTCAACAATATTTTCCTCAATTAAGAAACAAAGGGAAGAAGATTATTCAAGTTCTTATTGTTGCTACCTGTTTCCATTTATTGAGCTTGATTATTTTGAGCAACAGCTGGCTCTTGAAAGTCTCGTCAGACATTTTGCGCCATTTCTTACTGAAGATGTCGACTGCTACGCTGAACACCCTTTGAACTGAGGCACTAGATGGGAGTGCCATATTGTGCTTCACGAATATTTAATGCTCTGCATTGAGCTTCTTCAGCGAAGCATTGGAAGTAGTGTTTAGCTCGAAGATAGAGCAAAGCTTTGTCGTTGCAGCCGTTGCCTGATCTTTGAGAGTTTTTAGTAGAGTTGGTAACAGTAAGGTGATAATTAAATAATAAATAAGGTTTAGCTCGATATTCTTCTTTCTTTGGTTCTGAACTGGTCGAGCCTCGGTTGAGACGTTGAGTGAATAAGAGTTTCCAATATATAAGTATAAGTAATCGAGAAAAAACAACGCACCAGGACACTCATAACAATTAACAAGGAAATGTGATCGCACGTGTGCCGTGTGTAACTTTCTTGGTGCTGTTCAAAAATGCACGGAGCACGGACCGACTGCAGTTTACTCAGGTGTTCTCCAGATAGACGTCCGCTGATGCCACGGGCAGTGTAGGGTAGAGTACTAAGTAAGCCACACTATGGCCCCACTCACGAGTTTGACTCCCTCCCTCAAGCCCAGAATATCAAGTCTACATCAGCCACCTTTATGTTTTATTTGTAAAAATATCTGCTTGAGGTAAGATACGTCCAGCTGGGGTAAAAACAGGGAGAAGAAAAAGGAAGACTATTACCATTTTCTAAGTGCTCGCAAAAAGCTGACTCACAAAAAGGGTGACTCACAAAAGGGTGACTGAGATGCAGATGACCTGGCTGGAATTCACAAATAAAGTGGGCAAACCCTTGAAGTTGGACTACAGAAAAAATAAGTAGCTTTTGTGAAAGAAGCAGGAAAAAATACATCTTGTTTTCGAAGCGAAGATGATAAGTGTACAGGAACGAACGAGGATCATTGTGGCAATAACACCTTCACATATTATCACATCCCTTTTAGTGGATTCAGGGCAGACAGAGCGTTGTCTCGTGTTGTGACATTGTGGAAAGGGTGACATTGTTAATTCTTGTCTGTTCACTTACCGCCTCGAGCTTTTCGAATAGGCACACAATCACTTGGTGTCCTCCTCTCCGCGTCTTCAATCCCAAAGAAAAACGAAGGGTCTAAAAAAAAGCGGATATAGCTACATATAGCTAGATATAGATATATAGCTATATATTATAAAAAAGTATATAGTACAAATACTTTTTTAGGTATTCTGACATTGTTGCTACGGTGTAAAAAAAAAATAGATTCAGGGGCTTGGTGTTGCAAAAAAAAAAAGGCTTTGTGGAACTGAAAAGTGCCAAGCCTCTCTTTGCGCTGGTAAATTCACGTGACAGTGTCACTGCGCTCAACTTTACCAAAATAAAAACGATATTTTCTTTAGAAAGGGGGGGGGGGCTGGCCTTAGAAAAATGTAACGGATTACAACAAATCCGTTGCGTAAAAATTGTAAGGGAATTACTTTAAAATTACTCTAGAAAATATGTAATTATTCCGTTACTAAATTACCGATAGAAGTTAGGAATTACAAGTAATTTCGTTACTTGTAACGGATTATGTACAAGTCTGGTCTTAGTACGTACTTAATGGCTTTCTAAATCGTGTTCTTTTTTTGTCAAGTGTAATAATTATTTATGCATCATGTAAACTGTTCCGTGTACTCATTTATTTGTTTTTGTCTTTTTGAGGTATGTTCTGAGCCTTGCCTGCTTTGACTTTTAGATTGTTTTAAGGTGTACTCTATGTTCGCGTCTTAGAGTTTTTATTGTGGTTTCCAAACTTGCAATATTGGTGGGTATTGTACTTCATGGAATATGATGCACAGCTAAAAACTAAACTATAACACGAATCTAATCCCAGTGAGTTGAAACTGGGTATACTCCGAGTCGCAGCTCAGAAATCATATTTCAGATGAAACTTCATAGCTCCCTATCTTATGATGAATCTTTCCGTAAACTACGCGAAGACATGCTTTTTTCCGCATAATGCGCGAAAAAAAAACCTTAAAAGCGGGGGCACGACATCGCGAATGACACAGTTAACTCACTCACTCTTCTGGTACGGTTACTGTCGCATGCCATCGGCCTGTCGGAATTCGGCCACATCCACGAGCATCTGAAACTACAAGGCCTACAATGGAGCTATCAAGCTCAAGTGGCCACCCCAACGTAGGCATTGCCGAAGGCGGAGCCGGTCACTCACCGTGTCTGGTAACCTGGATCCACAACACTGTACTGCCGATACTCTGTGGACGCGCTATATAAGCAACCACTTCACGCGTACCCTGTGGGGCACGACATTGCGAACGGCACAATGATCTTACCCATGCTTCTGCTACAGGTCAGTTACCTCAATCATGCCACTTCCCATAGGAGCAGTCAATACCATTTAATTGCTGTGTTGTACCCCTACGACTTAAAAAGTCGCGGTTGCCTGGATCTCCATCGCCGAAACGTGTGCCGATGTTCTTTTATCAGAAGAACTTATTTTATTGTTCAGTGACATTGAATCGAATCCGGGTCGCGTTACTGAAATATAAAACGTTCTTGCTATTGTACAGCAAAATGAGTAAGGTCAATCAAACATCCTAGCAGAAATAAAGTCTGTAAAAGGACGCGAAACGATAACAGATAATGCTGTCGAAGGACTTGATGCCAGACTTGCTGCACTGCACTTTAAGAGAAGAAGCGTGTAGTCGGGCACATGCACCCTTTTCCTGAAAGATGCACCTTTTGTTACCCAGCTAGTGTACTTGTACACCGAAAATGACCATCCTCCTCTCCTTTAAACACTTCTAGGTGTATCAGTGCACCACCACGCTAGACAAGCGCCCCGATCAGCTTGTCCTTGGATTCCTCCTTGGGGGTCACTTTGGGGTTGGGCAGTTTTTTAGGAAGTATGGAGCTGTCCTGTTCACTCGGTATTGGCAGTGGAGTAGACGCTATGCTTGTTTTAGGCTAATCGGGTTTCTGGGTAGAATCACGTGACTACTATCTCCAAGCTAGAGGTAAGGCATGGCACGGCACCTGCCTGAAGGCCAAGGCCACGAATAACATCCACTGCACAATTAACCTTGTGTCGTACTTTCAAGAGGATATAAGTGACAAATCATCTCTTTGTGTTCAGTGTTGGGATGTTCCTGGAGATAAGCCTTTGCGAGGGCACCCCTTTTGGCCCTGAAGGAGCTGCTATCTTCCTACTCGTCTCTTTTTCTTTCTCTCCCTAAGCTGAAAGCGTGGAAGAAGGTGCGCAGTAACCGGACCAATGAACCGGAGGCTTTTTTATCCCTTGACACCGCTGTCTGGGCGCGGGTAACGGCAGGAACGTGATCATCTGGCAAAGGTTTCACGGAGGGCGTAGTAGCTCTTTCCGATCTCGGAATGTCTGCTTCCCGGTCTAGTTTCTTGTGTGCTCTGCTGCGACCAGCGGGGCTGCCGGAAATTTTGTCTGCGACAACGTATTCGAGTGTACCAAGGCTTCCAGTGTTTGAAAAGTCATACGCGTATATCGGCAACAAGCAATTTCTTCGAAAAAGCCCAAGGAATTCATGTAATGTGTTTAGTGTTCGGTTCGGCAAATTACTGCTTCTGCCACATCGTGTTGAATCTTAACAAACCCCTTTCTTTTTCGTTTTTGTGTGGTTGTTCTGCAGTGGTCGTGTCGACATATTTCTCGGATTGCATATTTCAAGTCCGGTATTTTCATCGTAAGTGCGCTACAACCCACTCCTTTGCAACAATTGACCGTTCCGTTCCGGATTACCTCTAGAATTAGGCAGTGTCTGTTTCCTAGCAGCCGGGAAAATAATTTGCCCAAACTTCTATCGGCAGTCGCCTGTCATTAGCTGTCTACAATCGTGTGACAACTGCAGGTGAGAATACTGAGTTCCTTATTCTCCCGGCATTTTGTGAAAACACATTTCATGGACACCTTTTCGTATACACACGTTTTTAGACACGTTTCGTCGACACTAACGTTTCATCGTCACTCGTTACGCGAAACGCACGTTGTAGGGACATTTCGTCGCGCGTGTATCTTTGAGATGCGTGCTGACCGACCCAGCCCACCCGTTCACGCCGCTTCGTGGCGACAGTGTGCGGCGGCTCATTACAAAAATGTTAACCCACCTGTCCTACACGTTACTTCGCGGATACGGTCTGGAGCGGCTCAATGAAAGAAAGAAAAATAAGCTAATATAGGAAAGCTAATCTGAGCTGTCTATGAAACATGGCGTGTCGATGAAACGTCGTTCGATGAAGTGATTTTACAACCAGTGAGTGGCGACTGCCGGTGGAATTTCGGGGCATAATTCTGCCGGCTGCTGGGAAAATTGACACTACCTAAGACTTACCCCGGTTCTTGTTTGCTTTGTAATCTTCTCAGTTGTGTAACAGCTTCTTTGTACCTCTTCACATATCACGGATTGCTTGCAAGTTTGTACTTGTTTATGGAATAGGCTGTCTAATAAACTTCTAGGAGATTTGAAAACAATCCCGTATGTCCGTTTACCTGCCTCTTGCAATCACCGGGGCGCATACATTTTTTAAAGGTTTCCTCGATGTCTTAAATAGTTTTATAAAGTTGGTTATCAAGCAGGTGCATATAGTGGTGTGACAGTGCACCTTTTGAATCGGGTGCATCTGTGTTCCCTTCGAATTCAATGGGTGTAGAAAGAGGTGTAACAGTACACCACTGAACGGGGTGCTCTATGTGTTCCCTTTGAGGGCAGTAGGTGTAGAAAAGGGAGTAATGGTACACTATTGAGTGGGGTGCATCTGTGTTCCTTGGAGTGAGGCGGGTTTATGAAGCGGTGCAATGGTACACCTTCGAATGGGCTGCATCTGTGTTCCCTTTCATTTCATTGGGTGTAGAAAGAGGTGTAGCCGTACACCATTGAATGGGGAGCACCTGTGTTCCCTTCGAGTGCGATTTGTGTAGAAAAAGGTGTATATGTGCACCACGCCAACGGGTGTACACATACTCCCATCTTTGGGGTGTACAAATATTCCCCAAAGGATGCAGTATATGTGACAAGCTCTTACACCCCTATGGGTGTACCCAGTACACCCTTTCTTTTTTAGAGTGTGGAAAAGAACACGCCAGAAACACAGAATGCGGAACTAGCACCGAATAAGCGGGTAGTTTTAAGTGAGATTGTAGCCCTTCAAGCAGCAAGTGAAGAGGCAAGCTATAGATTATGTAGAAATAATCTGCTCTTCATTGGAATTGAGGACTCCCATGACGAATCTTGGATGGAATCAGAATACAAGGCTGATATATTTTTGTTCCCAAAATTTGAACTTCGAACTTTCCACGAAAAACATAGAGCGGGCGCATTGTTTGTGTAGGTTTGTCTTCGGTTAAAAATGGCCACATCATTGTTCATCTTAGTCGACTTAGAGATACGAAATCAATGTTCGCCTGTAGACAGAAATTAAAAGGAACTATCTTCGTAATTCGGTGAAGATGTCTCGGGTGCAACGAGACCCAGGCAGCACACTTGCTTGGGCAAGCTTGGGCCAGGATTGGGCCTTGGTCGTAATAGACTGGACCGAGGCCGCCCAGTGAATTCGATCAACTGCCGGCCTGGCATTTCACTGCATTTTCTAGGCCCGTGAATTGCAAAGAACTGCCAGGGAAGGGCTTTCCTTGGCATTCATATTAAAAATAGCGCAAAAAAGATGGGACAAAAAAGACGAAGAAGCACACAGGACAAGCGCTATTTTTTGTCCCGTCTTTTTTGCGCTATTTTTAATATGAATGTCCATTACCAACTTGCCCAGCAGACCAAGCTTTTACTTTCCTTGGCGTTCCTTGTTTTTCCATGGTCCGAGCAGACCAGTGTTGCCAGGCGGCCGCCAGCGTTAAAGGTTCAGTGGCCCTTCATTGTATTCCATGGCCCTAAAATTCCAAGGAACTGCCAGGGAAGGGCTTTCCTTGGCGTTCCCTGTTTTTCCAGGGTCTGAGCAGACCAATGTAGCCAGGCGGCCGCCAGCGTTGAAGGTTCAGTGGCCCTTCATTGTATTCCATGGCCCTAAAATTCCAAGGAACTGCCAGAGAAGGGCTTTCCTTGGCGTTCCTTGTTTTTCCATGGTCTGAGCAGACCAATGTAGCCAGGCGGCCGCCAGCGTTGAAGGTTCAGTGGCCCTTCATTGTATTCCATGGCCCTAAAATTCCAAGGAACTGCCAGGGAAGGGCTTTCCTTGGCGTTCCTTGTTTTTCCATGGTCTGAGCAGACCAATGTAGCCAGGCGGCCGCCAGCGTTGAAGGTTCAGTGGCGCTTCATTGTATTGCCATGGCCCTAAAATTCCAAGGAACTGCCAGGAAGGGCTTCCCTTGGCGTTCCTTGTTTTTCCATGGTCTGAGCAGACCAATGTAGCCAGGCGGCCGCCAGCGTTGAAGGTTCAGTGGCCCTTCATTGTATTCCATGGCCCTAAAATTCCAAGGAACTGCCAGGGAAGGGCTTTCCTTGGCGTTCCTTGTTTTCCATGGTCTGAGCAGACCAATGTAGCCAGGCGGCCGCCAGCGTTGAAGGTTCAGTGGCCCTTCATTGTATTCCATGGCCCTAAAATTCCAAGGAACTGCCAGAGAAGGGCTTCCCTTGGCGTTCCTTGTTTTTCCAGGGTCTGAGCAGACCAATGTAGCCAGGCGGCCGCCAGCGTTGAAGGTTCAGTGGCCCTTCATTGTATTCCATGGCCCTAAAATTCCAAGGAACTGCCAGGGAAGGGCTTTCCTTGGCGTTCCTTGTTTTTCCAGGGTCTGAGCAGACCAATGTAGCCAGGCGGCCGCCAGCGTTGAAGGTTCAGTGGCCCTTCATTGTATTCCATGGCCCTAAAATTCCAAGGAACTGCCAGAGAAGGGCTTTCCTTGGCGTTCCCTGTTTTTCCAGGGTCTGAGCAGACCAATGTAGCCAGGCGGCCGCCAGCGTTGAAGGTTCAGTGGCCCTTCATTGTATTCCATGGCCCTAAAATTCCAAGGAACTGCCAGGGAAGGGCTTTCCTTGGCGTTCCTTGTTTTTCCAGGGTCTGAGCAGACCAATGTAGCCAGGCGGCCGCCAGCGTTAAAGGTTCAGTGGCCCTTCATTGTATTCCATGGCCCTAAAATTCCAAGGAACTGCCAGGGAAGGGCTTTCCTTGGCGTTCCTTGTTTTTCCATGGTCTGAGCAGACCAATGTAGCCAGGCGGCCGCCAGCGTTGAAGGTTCAGTGGCCCTTCATTGTATTCCATGGCCCTAAAATTCCAAGGAACTGCCAGGGAAGGGCTTTCCTTGGCGTTCCTTGTTTTTCCATGGTCTGAGCAGACCAATGTAGCCAGGCGGCCGCCAGCGTTGAAGGTTCAGTGGCCCTTCATTGTATTCCATGGCCCTAAAATTCCAAGGAACTGCCAGGGAAGGGCTTTCCTTGGCGTTCCCTGTTTTTCCATGGTCTGAGCAGACCAATGTAGCCAGGCGGCCGCCAGCGTTGAAGGTTCAGTGGCCCTTCATTGTATTGCCATGGCCCTAAAATTCCAAGGAACTGCCAGGGAAGGGCTTCCCTTGGCGTTCCTTGTTTTTCCATGGTCTGAGCAGACCAATGTAGCCAGGCGGCCGCCAGCGTTGAAGGTTCAGTGGCGCTTCATTGTATTGCCTGGCCCTAAAATTCCAAGGAACTGCCAGGGAAGGGCTTCCCTTGGCGTTCCTTGTTTTTCCATGGTCTGAGCAGACCAATGTAGCCAGGCGGCCGCCAGCGTTGAAAGTTCAGTGGCGCTTCATTGTATTGCCTGGCCCTAAAATTCCACGGACCGGCCAGGGAATGGATTTCCTTGGCGTTCTCTGTTTTTCTTGGTCCGAGCCGACCAGGGAAGACAAGCGGCCGCCAACTGTTCAAGGCTTAGGTTCAAGGCAAGGCCTTCCTTGGTGTTCCTTGTTTTTACTGGGTCCGATCGATAATCAGTGTAGACAGCCACCGATTGAGTACTTTACCAAGCAATAGCGCAAACGAGCGACGGAGATTTTTCACTGTCGCTCGTGGCGTCGCTAGAAAACTTCGTTCATAGCCGTGGTGGTCGCTTGCTCCCGTCGCATGCGGTTCGATGAGCGATGTTTTCTAGACATCCAGAATCCAACCATCCAGCGACGCCACGAGCGACAGAAACCTCGATTTGGCAAGCGACGATGACCCGCTGTCGGTGGATCAGTCGCTCGACGAGGAAAACAGCATGAAAGCGACGGAGCAAGCGACCACCAAAGCGATGAGCGTTTTCTAGAAATCCAGAACCGAGCGACGCGACGAGCGTCAGTGGGAAATCTCCGTCGCTCGCTGAATCGCTTACAAGCGGTTCAGCCTTGACACGTACTACGCCGAGCCCATGGTCAAACCGCCGTGACCGGCGCCAGTGGCCACCGGCACATGAGCCGAACTTCCCGTCCACTGTGCTTTGCGACCGCCGTCGGACACCCGGCACAGTAAACTCGAAGTGACCCGGGCCGGCGCGCGGACGAGGCTCGTGTCCCGACGCAAGTAAGCGATTTCACAAGCAGCGAGAGAAATGACGGCGATCCGCTTTGCTGTCGCTCGGTCAGTCGCGCGACGAAGCAAACCGCGTGAAAGCGACGGCAGCGAGCGACCAAGGCGACGAGCGACGTTTTCTAGAAATCCAAAACCGAGCGACGCTACCGCGACAAGCGTCGGTGAAAATTTCCGTCGCTCGTCGCTGACTCACGACGCTTGTGCCGCCGCTCGTATCGTCGCTCGCCAAATCGCATACATGCGGTTCATGGATTAAACTGCCCACTACTGCACCTGGTCTTAGGTGCTAATTGTATGCTCTTACTCAGAAATCAACTTTGCAATATCAGACGTATACAAACATATAATTAAGAGCTTAAAGGTCGAAGATATTAGGTCATGAAAAGAACTTCGTGAAAGCACAGACAGACCCAATGTTTTGCAACTTCAAACCTTAAAATTAAGTAAATTAGAAAGACATCCAACAACTTAGGCTTCCAGAATGGTTCATTTCCCAAAGACTGCTCACAGACAGCAGGAAAAATCGCAGAAGGCACTTGCAAAGAACAAGAGAAATTCAACCACTGCTGCGAGAGCCACCACCACAAGGATAGGAGAAATATATATGTGAATCACACCAAATGAGGTGCGGCAGAAAGAAAACATACTTGACAGCTTCATCCAGGGCAGTGAAATGAACATATATGATGTGGTAATGTAGCCAATTCTCTGTTGCCAAAAAGTCAGTCATTGCCACAAAACAATACTACGCTGCTGTATGAACAACACAACAAACTCATGTTTGTGGGAAAACATTTATTTCCACACGCCCCCAAACCGTGCAAGGCAGCTCGCAACACTTCTCGCAAAACAGCAGAAATGTCCAGCAGGAACTTTTAGCCTTAACCAAAAATCTAAGACAACTATTCCAAAGACTCAGTTCCACGCACCGGTCCGGTGCGTGGAACTCAGTCTGGCATTAATTATGAACACCGACAGTTCGAGAAAAGTAGGGCGTCACTCATTATGTTCACGTTGTTTTTTCATGATTACGTCTTCGGCCTTCTCATTGTCTAGCAAATGTCCAGCAGAAAGTTCTTGCCAGCCAAATGTCGCAGCGGAAGAGACCCAACACTCAGTTCCACGCACCAGTACGGACTCGAGAAAAGAAGAAACAGCCATGTCTGCACGAAAGCAGCTTGCACTCACACACACTGATCAACAACCACACACGCCTTGCCAGGAAAGAACTTCCAAGCGGCCACCAGGACAGCCGACGACAGCCTCTACGACAGGTTTCAGCAAATGTCCGGCAGAAAGTTCTTGCCAGCCAAATGTCGCAGCCGAACAGGCCCAAAACTCAGTTGCACGCACCAGTACGTGGACTCGAGAAAAGAAGAGACAGCCATGTCCGCACGAAAACAGCTGGCACTCACACACACTGATCAACAGCCACACACGCCTTGCCAGGAAATAACTTCCAAATGGCCACCAAGACAGCCGACGACAGCCTCTACGACAGGTTTCAGCAAATGTCCGGCAGAAAGTTCTTGCCAGCCAAATGTCGCAGCCGAACAAGCCCAAAACTCAGTTCCACGCACCAGTACGTGGACTCGAGAAAAGAAGAGACAGCCTTGTCCGCACGAAAACAGCTGGCACTCACACACACTGATCAACAGCCACACACGCCTTGCCAGGAAATAACTTCCAAATGGCCACCAAGACAGCCGACGACAGCCTCTACGACAGGTTTCAGCAAATGTCCGGCAGAAAGTTCTTGCCAGCCAAATGTCGCAGCCGAACAGGCCCAAAACTCAGTTCCACGCACCAGTACGTGACTCGAGAAAAGAAGAGACAGCCATGTCCGCACGAAAACGGCTTGCACTCCCGCACACTGACCGCTCTGACCAGTGCTTTAGTCGCCCAAGGAGTGGCCTTGGAATCGTCATCTGCGATTTCTCGGATATAAAACAAACAAGAAAATGTGGTTTGTTGTCCCCACTGTTGAAGCGTACCGTTAGAGGCGTGGCTGTTCGATCTCCTCCCCAATAGCTAACGCGCTTCATCTCAAAACTCATAGTGATGCGCAGCAAATCCCATGCCAAACATGAAATGCACGCTTCCTTCGATTTGTGTGCATGTTTATGAGGCAAAACTGACGAGCGCAGCGGCCAATGGGAGCCCCGTCGACGTCGCCAGCCAATGGAACCGAAGGAAACTATCTGCCGTTTTCGCGCTTCAGACCCATGACGTCAGCTCGCTCCATGAGACAGTTAATGCTTTCGCATTAAAAAGCGTAGTGCCTCTTCTCTTATGCCCATTTAGCGACGGAGCCACGGATATTTTTCAGGGGGCCGGGGGGGGGAGTGGGGGTTTGACCTTGAAAGCTCCCCCGGCCTCCCCTCTAACTACGTCACTCGTGTAATGTCGGCTGTACGTGATCTTGAAAATCTCTTAACAACCCGCTTTACTGAGCCGCAAAATACAACCTGGTAATCAAAGCAAAAAAAAAATATATATATATATATATATATACATAATTTTTTTAGCAAAAAATACAAACCTAAAACAAATATCTAGTGATTGATTAGGTAATTGCATGTCTTCACAAATAAAATAATCAAGTTGAATTAAGATGTCAAACACCCTGTTTGAGGGACGAGATGCACATAAGTTGATGTAGATTTCAATCAGCAAACAAAAGTAATCACGGAACGTATAACAGGAGAAGAAGCTGGGGCATTATGTCTACTCGCCCAAAAAATATACTTCGACTGAAACTGCGTACATGAACACGGTAGTGACACCAGCCACCGAAATCGAAACCGAAACTTTATGTACGGTGGAAAAGCGGCGAAAAATACACGGACAGACAGAAAGACAGCAGGACAGGGCGCAATCTCAACTAAAGTTTATTTGAAAAGTACTCACGTATATACCCGGCAGGCATACTAATCGTCACTCATCTTTGAGCAGCCTCCGTTTCAAAAACTCATATTCATACGTGCTTCCGTCGTTTTTCAATCCATTGCTTTGTCCCAATCCAAAGCCACCAGCAGCTTCCGGATTCTTGTCTTTCCGTGCAGACAAAGGCCTGTCTCAACGTTCGTGGGTCAAGTCATAGTTTAGGTAAGTTTTGCCGATTTCATATTCATAATGCATGCCCGAAGAGTATCTACATATGCTGGATGATCTTCCGAACATCGTAGCTCACGTTGCCACCGTAATTGGAATGATATTTATTTTTTGCCATCACCGACGCAGACAAAGAAACGTGGGCTCAGTCAGAGTGCTTGGTCACTAGCTTGTGCTCCGAAAAACTAAACGTGCAAGTTGAATCATCTAGGATTGAAAGGGCGCATCGCCTAGGAGCATTCGACCCTCAGAAATGTCGCCCAATAATAGTAAAGTTTTCTTCGTTTAAAGATAAAGATAGCGTTCTTTCATCAGCCCACAAGCTTAAAGGAACTCGCGTAGCCATCAGCGAAGACTTCCCAATTTCTGTCCGGCTCGCACGCCGTCACCTTCTTGATTTTGCAAGGCCAAAAGGCACCCCCTACAGACTGCGTCATGATAAACTTTTTATAAATGATAAGTGCTACGTATTCGATGCCGCTCTTGGCGCCGTTAAAGAAAAAGACACATAGCCACGCCAGCGCTTCTTCTCGTCGCCCTCTAGGAGTCGACCGGCAAAGCACCATGTTATCACTAACAAATCTTCAAGTCATTCTATCCTATTTACTAACATTAGAAGCCTAATACCAAAGAGAGACGAAATAATTTCAGTAATTGAAGCGTGTAATGCCGCTTTTGTTGTACTTACAGAGACGTGGCTAAGCCCTGATATATCTGACGTTGAGCTATTTCCCTCGCACCTAAACTTTCGAGTGTATAGGTCTGATAGAAAAACTAGAAAAGGAGGGGGCGTACTTTTGGCCATAAAAGACCATATACCATCTCGGCTAATACCGCTTACCACTGACCTAGAAGTTGTTTGGGTGTATCTTTGCACAACGCCTTCCGTAATAATGGGTGTGTGTTACAGACCGCCGGATAATAAGAGAGATTTTGTTATTGAGCTGTATAAATGCCTTTCTGAACTCGCATGTAAATATCCTAACGCTTTAGTTACCCTTTTTGGTGATTTCAATTACCCAAATATTGACTGGTCTACTATTTGTTCTAGCTGTGCATTTTCTCAAGAGTTTATTGACCTTTGTTTAGATTTTAGCCTATCTAATGTTATCACTCAACCCACTAGAATTACCAATCGCTGCAGCAACGTACTCGACCTATGTTTAAGCAATGACCTTTCACTCTTCAGCAACGTCACATACTTACCCAGCATTAGCGACCATCTCGTCATTGAGCTAACATTCTCTATCACTACTCCTAAGAAATCACGTTATTGCAAATTCATTCACGATTACGCGAGAGCCGACTACGCATCTATCAACACCAACCTCGAAGAATTTTATCACATATTCTCAGTTAACTTCGCAGAAAGGACGGTCAATGAAAACTGGATTCTTTTCAAAGATAGACTAACATCCCTAATCAAACGTTTCGTTCCACTCACTCGAATTATATCCGATAACACTAACCCTTGGTACGATAAAACAGTTCATTGTCACTCCAACAGGAAAAAAGAGCTTATACGAGGGCAAAGGCTCTTAACACTAACGCATCTTGGAACGCCTATCACGAATGCGCTAGGGCCTACAAATCCGCGATTCATGATGCCAAATCCAAATTTTATACTCATGACCTCCCCAACATTTTAACCAATAAACCTAAAAAGTTTTGGAAAGTAATTAACCCAGCACTCTCTCTTCCATTACAATTCGTTGACGAGTACGGCCTTCCACTTTCTGACGAACATAGTGCTCTTGAAACTAACAACTTTTTAGCTCAATCTTTACCAATGAAGACTTGTCAAGTATGCCCAACTTGTGCCAACCCCTTCATCCTCCTATGAATCCTATCATGATCGACCACTCTGGTGTACTAAAGGCCATTGATCAGCTGAAGGTGTCTTCTAGCTCTGGCGACGACCAAATAAACTCGAAAATATTAATAAATACTAAACACGTCTCTTCAACTTTCCTCTGCGACATTTTCTCGCAGTCTCTTCAACTTTCTGAAATTCCATGCGATTGGAAAATCGCTAACGTCATCCCCGTTTACAAAGCAGGTGATCGCCAACTAATCAACAACTATCGCCCCATCTCGCTCACCAGTGTGTCGTCTAAACTCTTAGAGCATATACTCTATTCTAACATAATAAACTTTCTAGACTCCCACAACCTTCTTTTCGAGCATCAGCACGGCTTTCGCAAGTCATACTCATGCGAAACGCAACTAACAGCTTTTCTTACTGACGTTTACTCAAACTTTGATTCTAATAAGCAAACTGACGCCATATTTATTGATTTCTCCAAGGCATTTGACAGGGTCCCTCATCAACGTCTCTTACTGAAACTTAGAAATATTAATATCCATCCCTCAGTCGTCAAATGGATCTCCGAATTCCTCACAAATCGCACCCAGTACTCATCTATTAACAACACCAAATCTACCACCTGCACTGTAACCTCCGGCGTCCCCCAGGGAACCGTTCTTGGCCCCCTTCTATTTTTAATATACATTAATGATCTCTACCTCAACATCTCCTCTTCAATACGTCTGTTCGCCGACGACTGTGTAATTTATAGACCTATTAATTCAAACCACGATAATCAAATTTTGCAGAATGACCTCGCACTTATAACTCAGTGGTGCCACAAATGGCAAATGACTTTAAACTTTAATAAATGTAAATCTCTATCATTCACCCGCAGTTCACATGTTTCATCCTTTTCTTATCACCTTTCCACTATCCCAGTAGCTACCTGTTCCTCATATAAATACCTAGGCGTTCACCTGACCTCTGATCTGTCATGGACTACTCACATAAATGCTGTCACTGCCGATGCTAACCGTACTCTCGGATTTCTTCGCCGTAACCTCAGACTAGCTACACCTTCAGTAAAACTACTAGCTTATACAACCTTGGTCAGATCTAAACTTGAATTTGCTTCATCCATATGGTCACCATGGCAATCATATCTAACTAACAACCTTGAATCCGTTCAAAACAGAGGTCTTCGTTTTATTTACTCTGACTACTCCCCATACACTAGCATATCAGGATTACGCAAATCAGCTAACCTTGACTTACTTTCTTTACGTCGAAGGGTGTCACGTCTCACTCTTCTTCACAAAATCTTTTACCACAACAGCCATCTAAAAGATTCTCTACTATCACCTCCCTACCGTATTTTCCCTCGTTTTGACCACTCATGTAAACTGCGCTCAATTACTTCGTCATCTGTCTCTTATAAAATGTCGACTCTACCATCTGCTATTGACGATTGGAACTCATTACCTGACCTCATTGTAAACATGACTGACACTAACAAGTTTGCTGCAGCCGTTAACCTCTTTCTTTCTGAAATACAAGTATAGGTTACAGTGTGTTTTTATTAACTATTTTTGTTGATGTTTTTATTGTGTTCACTCCCTTGTATAATGCCCCCTGGGGCCCTCAAGGAAAATAAATGATGATGATGATGATGATATTGATCTGTTTTCGACGGTTGAGCGATCTCCGCGATTTCGTGTCGCTGGTCGAAGCGGCGTGGCGTCACAGTTCTGAAGAATGCTGGCTGCCTTTAGTGCCTTTGAGGCAAGAGTAAAGCTATACGCACTCCGGAGTGCATTTCGGACGAGATGGCTATACGCACTCCGCCGAGAACTCATGCCCGTCGGGCCACCCTTTTCGAACGGCGCGTGTATCACTGGGGAGCGTGTTAACCCAGCCCCCCGCCTGCGTTCACGCCGCTTCGCGGCGACAGTATTGGCTGCTAATTACAAAACGTAACCAGTACACGCCGCTTCGCGGCGTCCGGCCGGCAACCCAAGCCCCGCTGTCCCCGATCGCACCTCCGGAAAGGGAGTCCCATTTAATTCTGCGAAGTTTCGTCGACAACATTATCGCAAAAAAGAAATGTCGTAAACATCGCATTATGCCTCGATAAAACAAAATGAAAAAAAAGGTACGCCCACACTGGGGATTGAACCCGCGTCCACTCTGCGTACAAAGCGGACGTCTTTCCACTATGCTTTTTTTTTTTTTTTTAAACAAGAACATTTATTTACAAAATTTTACAGAATAGCATCACAGAAGGAATATTTATACCATATTGCAAAATTCTCTAAACCATCACTTAAAGTTCGAGAGATCGGCCTATAATGCACACTAGCGCACCCGGCCGTGTCCTGTTCAACGCCTTCGCATTTCAGGCCGCCCTAAACCAGGTGCCATTTGCTGTTTCCGCGTTCGTCTTTGCAGTCGTGTGGACAGCTCTTCCCAGCATTCCAGTCCCGGCTGTGCTGCCTCCTTTGTCAGCGAGGCCACATAGTCAAAACCCTCCACAAAATGACGCCAGGCTGGTTTGCCACCCTCTACCACGTGCAGGTGGTCCGTCCTTGACCTCCAAAGAGCCCATAGTCCCAACAGAGTAATGATCTCCCACGCCCTGACCGAAGGACACGTCTCGAACTTTAGGAACTTCGCCTGTTCCCAACCCACATATAAATCAATGCAAAGTTCCGCTCTCAACTCAGCCCAAAACAACTCGGCGTTCGTGCAGTATAGGAAAACATGCTCCAAAGTTTCGGGGAACGGACAGAGAGCACAGTTCGTTGACCATGGCTCAAAAAAGCCCTTTTTCACCAGCCACGTCTTTACGGGCAGCACCTCAAAATGAAAACGCACAAAGAAATTTTTCATCGCGATTTTCACGGGATATCTGCGGACCCGGTGAAACACGTCCGTCGAAACTGCTATGACTCCCACGCATGATCGGTAAATTGGAGGTGGATATAACATGTCCAGGGTGTCCCAGTACAGTGTTTTCCTCTTGACCTTTTGCAAGTACTCCCCTGAGAATCTTGCCTCAAAATACCTGATGGCTGCTGCTGTCTCCCTATAATATCTCAGCACGCGTGCCCGAGAGGTTTCTTTCGCCCCTGCGAGCCACTCGCGAAGGAAGCTGCCGCCTAGCTCTCGAAAAGAGGCTGTGATGAGCGGGCTTTGTTCATCTCTAAAAAACAGGTATAATTGCACCCTAAGCTTGAGTTCCACGTTTACAAGTCCCAGACCCCCTTTCCCTGACACAAAAAAAGGTTGTTTCGCCGCATGCGCTCGAAACGTGAATCCCACACGAATGTAGCAAAAAAACGATGCACTTTGGCTATTTCACTTGGCGAGCAAGGTATCGCTCTTGCCGTGTACCAAACCGCTGGGAAAAAAACAGAGTTACAGACGAAAGCGCGGTTGAATAAAGACAAATATCTGCCCCGCCACTCCAGCGCCTTGAAGTTCAGACGCGACATATTCACTCCCTCCCGCCCCGCATTCAGTTGATTTGTCGTCAGGCTAATACCCAGATAGTTGGGTATGCTGGGACCCCAGGTGACACCAAGAAAAAGCTCCGGTTTGGATTCCCAAGGGCCAAGCCAAGCCCCCACGGACTTAGCGCAGTTCATTTCCGCGCCGGATATATCACAGAAGTCCACAATGTGCCGCACTGCCGCCCGCACTTGAGTTCTTGAGGAGCAAATCACCGCCACATCGTCCGCGTATGCCAGGACCTTGATGGAGCTAGACGACAGGGAGAGCCCCTGAATGTTCGCGTCGTTAGCTATCGCTTTGCACAGAGGTTCCAGATAGAGCGCAAATAGAATGGGCGACATTGGGCAGCCCTGTCGCACTGACCCCGACACAGGGATGGAAGCCGTTCTGTTCCCGTTCACGAGCAGTCGGGTAGTAACGTCACGATAGCACAACCGTACAAAGCGCAAAAGTCGCTCACCAATCCCGCACTGCTCCAAAAGTCCGAACAAAAACGCGTGGCACACTCTGTCAAAGGCCTTGCTCAGATCCATCGCTGAAGAAACTCCGTTGTGACCATTCGTTTTATACGAGTTTAGCGGAGTGCGTATAGCCATCTCGTCCGAAATGCACTCCGGAGTGCGCATAGTTTTACTCTT
>JAZHYW010002473.1:0-12460 GCA_037355805.1 Ixodes ricinus | reverse complement strand
CTATTGCCGGCGCTCGTCGTGTGCGGACGATAGGATGGCTAGCTCCCATGGAGCGGTGATAACGGCCTTCGCGGGCCGCGGTTCTTCGGCTGCTGATAACTACCGCATAATCCTGCCCCCTCTGCCTTCTACAGTAGTCACGACGAACTCTTTGTTTTTACACTGCGACGTAACCGGGCGACCGTACCGTATTGACGACTTTCGAGAAGAATTACAGCGACTGCAAGTACTCGGCGATGTGGCCTCATTTGGTGCTTATCAAATGAACCACGTTTGGATGGTCGCCTTCCAGTCTACAACAGCAAAGGACCAACTGCTGGCGGCCAAGGAGCTCACCGTCAAAGGCAAGCGCTGTCTTCTCATTGACCCCCAAAACTCAGAACTTCGCATAAAGATTCACTGGGTTCCTTATCTCGTGTCCGATGACATGGTGCGCCGAGCGCTAGAGCAGTACGGTCAAGTTCATGAAGTCACCCGCGAGACGTGGCGGGCCCAGGGTTTTCAGGGGGTACAGTCGACGACAAGACTGGTCCGTATCACCCTGAAGGAGGGCGTCACAAAAGAAGACGTCCCTCACCAACTCCGGCTGTTCGGCGGCACAGCGCTTGTCCTGGTGCCTGGACGCGCCCCCTTGTGCCTCCGGTGCAAAAAAACCGGGCATATTAGGAAGGACTGTAGAGTCCCTCGCTGTGAGGACTGCCATCGATATGGACACACTAGGACAGATTGCGTTAGAACCTACGCAGCTGCAACAAGTGGACCACTTCTCGATGAGAACCTCGACATGCTGATGGATGAAAGGGAAGCTGAACAAGCAGCGAGCGCGGGCACCACCGAGTGCGACCCTCCCGCGGAGTCGCTGACCAGTGGCACGCCTGCGGCTGCTCCCGAGTGTAACCCATCCACGGCCCCGCTGACCAGCGGCATGCCTCCGGACACCACCGCGTGCAATCCCTCCGCGGCCCCGCAGTCCAGCGGCACGTCTGCAGCCTCAACGTCGACACCCTCTTCACAAGTCGAGCTTTCTGCGGACGCTCCCACTGTGGACCCACTTACTGGCGGTGACACAGCGCCCGCTTTCCAGGCGGGCGGCCGCGCGGAGCAAGCACAGGAGGCAGCGGTACCGGACACAGCAGGGCGGAACGAAGCGGAGATGGAGGTGGTTGCCACGGCTATCAAGCGGCCTCTCGTCGAAGAGAACGGCGCTGAGGAAGAGGAGGACGGCACACCGACTTATCTACACTGCAAACTCGCCACAACTAGACGCGGACGCCCAAGAGCCCCGAAGCCCCGACCTCCCTTGGAGGACCGGCAAGAAAGGAACTCCTAGTAGGTGAACTGTTCCAACGCTTTCAGCGTCGTGCTGTGTGCAGACGCGTTTTGATTCCGGAGGCTTTGTTCCCTATTTTCTTTGGAACGCGACCATAATGAAACAGTTGAAATTGGTAACTTTGAATTGCGTTAGCCTGATAGCTCGAATAAGAAAGCAATGGGTGTTAAACGAGCTGTTGAAAGAGAAGGCAGACATCGTGTTTTTACAGGAAACGAAACTCTCATCCGCTCCTCAGGTACAAGAATTGGCTCGATTCCTTGAGCGACATTTCAGTCTGTTTCATTCGAATGCTATCGCACACAGCGGGGGGCGGCAATTCTTGTTCGCAACGATAGTGCTCTCGTCGTGCTTCCGGAGTGGGAAAGTGATAGGAGCGGTCGGGTATGTGCAGTGGAACTGCTGTGTCATCGTGAGCTCTTTAAAGTTGTGTGTGTTCACGCCCCCAACACACCAGCAGATCGTAAGTCCTTTTTTATCAATCTACGGCAATACTTGGACACATCGGCAAAGACGATACTAGCTGGTGACTTTAACTGTATTTTGAATTCGCGAGACTGCTCAAACGGGCTCCATTCTGATTCGAGCGTTGGAGAGCTTAAAAAGTTATTACGGGATTTTGACCTTCAAGATGTGACGGAAGTGGCCTCGGCGCCGTGGCCCGGCTATACCCATTGGCAGGGCAATTGTCACTCGCGCCTCGATCGTGTATATGCGTCAAGCGAATGCGTAGCGACTGCGGAAGCATACAAGGTCAGTGCCGTCGCTTTCTCGGACCACGCAATTGTTTCAGTGCGGGTGGGAAAAAGCAAACCCAAAGCAAAGAAAACTTCAGGGTGGAGTTCTTGGAAAATGAACGAGAGCCTACTAGAAGAAAAGCCGCTTGCCACCAAAATAGAGGAAGTGCTGCGCGAAACAAACAAGGCAGGCGTAGACGCTGTTAAGTGGGAACTTGTGAAGGAAGAGGTCAAATTAATCACCTTTCGATATAGCCAGGAAAAGGCTGCGCAAACTCGGGCGGAGAAGCGCACCATAGAATTAACTCTGAAAACTTTAATCGGTGAAGAAAGCCGAACCCCAGGCGTGTTCTCTAGCGATATTCGTGAATGCAAGTCACGACTCCTCTCGATTATGGAGGGGGAATACCGTGGTGCAATGGTGCGATGCCGGTTGCATACGTTGAACACAGAAGAAAAGCCTGTTAAAATCTTTAAAACGAAAGAGCGCAATCATATTCGCCGAAATAAAATAACTTCTCTGCAAGTCGGGGAACAGGTTTTTTCAGAGCAGGAGGACATTGAACGTGAACTCGTAGACACATTCACTAAACTGTTGAGTGTGCAGAAAGAGGTAGATGAGACCACTTTAGAAAAATGTTTTGAAGCCATGCCGGAAATTCCTCCGGAGATTTCTGAGAAAATAAACGGGGAGATAACCGAAAAAGAAATAGGAGAAGCGATTAAAGAACTTAAGACCAGAAAGTCGCCAGGTGTAGATGGGTTGGGTTCCGTATTTTATAAAAAGTTTTCAAGCCTCCTAATTCCGATACTCCGAAGTGTGTATGCAGACATCTTAAAACGAAATTTGCTACCTCCATCAATGCGACAAGCAGTAACAGTTCTCATTCCCCAAAAAATGCAGGCTCCAGCGTTACGTGCCCAGACAACCTTAGACCAATCAGCCTACTGACTTCAGATTACAAGATTCTCGCCAAAATTCTCACTAAACGCATTGAACAGGGCTTAAGCTGTATTGTGGGAAATCATCAACCTTACGGGTTTAAAAATAGGTCGATCACAACAAACTCCCACATAATGCGGATTATATGCGAGACAGCGGAGGCCGAACAACACCCCGTTGCAGTGCTCCAGGTCGACCTTAGTAAGGCCTTCGACAGGGTGTCACATTCTTTTCTTTTCACACTTCTGGAACGATGCAGTCTTGGAGAGACGCTAACAAAGTATATCAAGATTTGCTACAGGGAAATCACCACTCGCTTATTAGTCAATGGGAACCAAACTACTCCTATAAACGTAAAATCATCAGTAAGGCAAGGATGCCCAATGTCGCCGCTGCTCTTTGCGTTATATTTAGAACCTCTATGTAAAACAATTATGGCCGACGCGAACATTCAGGGCGTGAATCTTGGCACCGGCCCACTCAAAATACTAGCTTATGCTGACGATGTTGCAATTGTATGTTCGTCTAAGCGAGAACTGGAGCTTGCAGTAAAACATTTATCGGATTTCTCTGACGCATCAGGGGCAGTCATGAATATGTCAAAATCGACTGGGTCTTGGCTCGGCCCATGGATCACAAAACCCGAGAAATATTTGGGCATGAACTGGTCGTGTTCGGTCTCTAAGTATCTCGGAATTAAACTCGAAACTTCATCACTCAGCACCGGCCGAGAAGGCATTCATTTAAATAAGGTACACGGAAAAATGAGTGAATGGTACGGAAGGTATCTCTCGCTCTTTAACAGGTCCTTCGTTTGTAACTCTGTTTTCTTTTCGAGTGTATGGTATGCGGCACAGGTTGTGCCGTCCCGTCAAGTAGACGTCCACAAGTTTCATAGGATTTGTGCAACGTTTATCTGGCAATCTTTGTTTGAGCGGATGCGTAGAACTAATTTGTTTCTTAGCCTGTCCAAAGGAGGTATGGGACTCGTTAACTTAGAACTAAAGATAAAAGTTAATCGGTTTCTGTTTTTCCGGGACCAAATCCACCCGGTTCTGGCGAGATCCTTAAAGTGCCTAGGGGGACGATATCTGTCGGCCTGGCAAGTTAGTACGGAAGAAGCCTCCAGAAGGGCTCCCGTACTTAGGTTTTACAAAGAGATTGAAGACGCTATTAATTTTTTTCAATCACGTTTTTCTTGGGACTACCTACTCCAGGCGAATAGAAAAAGCTGTATTGGGACACTATTGACCTGGTAATACCGCCACCAATGTATCGCTCTCCGCCGGAAAGCCTAGAAGGGTCTGCAGTGTTTAAAAAACTGCGTAAATACCCGGTTAAAACATGCATAAAAGACTTCTTTGTAAAATTTCATACAGAAGTGTTGCCTGTCAAGACGTGGCTCGAGAACAAAGGGTTTCTTTTGGCGGGGTCTGCCAATTGTGCTTTATGTCCTTTCCAGGAGACTTTGTACCATGTATTCATGTACTGCACAAATGCTGAAATTTTCTGGTCGGAACTCCGTCATGCTTTTACCCTTGATGATGCCCAGCCGGATTGGGGCACTCTAAAATTTCTTCGTGTTGCAGCTGGCGTGAACCAAAAGTGCGTAGAAGTGTTATTTCTGCTCGGGATGCATGCGATCTGGAGATCCCGTACGGATCACACGCTGGTTGTAGAAAAAGGCAAGCCTGCCTGGAGCCATTTTGTCGAAGGTTTTTCCTTCACCAGTAGCCTGTTAGAGCAAACGGACATGCCCGGCTTCGAGCAGTGGTCCGTTATGCAAGCACGTTTAAAAAACTACATGGTGAAAAGAGACAAGTTCATAAATAGAATTGTATAATGCACAACTGATCCCATGGAAATTTGATTAGATCGTTTTCTCTATACACGTGTGGCTTCGGCAACGGCCAAGAAGGCCAGTTTTTAATCCTGTAAATAAAAACGTTTTTTAATAAATAAAAAAAGAGTGCGTGGCCGAGTGGTTACCGCGCTTGACTTTCGCGCGGAAGGTGTAGGTTCGATTCCAGTCAGCGGACTGTCCTTTTATTTATTCTTTCAATTTGGCCTTCTCGTAAGTTCGAGAACATTCTCGTCTGATCGAGTTCCGAATATTCTACGCACCGAAAGTTCTACGCCGAATGATCCAGAAACCCACGAGGGTACATAAGGGACTCCGCAAGGCGAGCGGAGTCAGTTTCGCCCCAGCGTTCGATCTTGCTGCTTACGCCGACTTCGACGCCCGCGACGCTCTATTGTTATCTTCTGTTTCCTTTTTATTTTTGGGCACAAGTTCGCCCCATTAAACGTTTAGTTTACTTCAGTTATTCGTCGCCTCATCACTTGTCATTCGTGACATTTTTGGTGGAGGTGCGGGGTATCGCTGTCTATGCCCGTGAAGCGTACACCTCCGAAGACATCCCGGCCAAGTCGACGTCCAGCCCGCGGAAGGCTACCCTTCGAAGAAGACTGCCGACGACCCGGAGCAAGCCGCCGTACCAAAGACCAACCCCGGAATTCGGACTCCTGCCATCCAGACACAGCCAAAGAAGACGACGATGGCCAGCCAGTCGCATGTCCACTCCACCTCGTCGTCTATCCTGCCCGTCGCTGCCGCGGACGCCCGCGTCCTTCCATGGTGAACCTTACGAAGACATCGAGGACTGGCTGACAACAGTACGAGCGAGTGGCCCGCACAATCGATGGACGGACGAACAGCGCCTGCAGAAGTCTATACTTCGCGCTTGAAGGAACCGCCAGGCACTGGTTCGAGAACCACGAGACTTCGTCTGATCGTCGTGGGACCACTTGCAAGGACTGAGCTGAAAGCGACATTTCACCAACCAGCATCGACGAGAGAGAGGCCGAGGACCTTCTTCGAACGAGGACCCAGGGCCCAAACGAGAGCGTCACCAGCTTCGTCGAGGATGTCCTGCGCCTGAGTCGCTCGCGCCGACCCTCAAGCCACCGACGAAAAGAAGTTGCGAATCCTGATGCGGGGGTGAGGGATGACATCTTCGGAGGCCTCGTCCGCAACCCGCCGACCACCGTCGAAGCCTTCGTCACGGAGGCGACCAACATCGAGCGCGCCCTCCAAGCGCGCGCTTCCCACTACCAACGACATCCAGGCGTCGCTGCGTCCACCCTGTTTAGCGGCGAAAGCTCCCTCTAACCCCGGACATCCGCGAAATCATCCGGGACGTCGTCCGGGAGGAACTCAGCAGGTTGCTGCCAGCCTCGAGTCGTCCAGCGACACTCTCCATCGCCGAGGTTGTGCGCGAGGAAGTCAAACGGGCGGTCCAACCTGAAATTCCCATCAACATGACGACGCCAGAAGAACCGACGTTGAGCTACGCCGCCGTGGCCCGACGGCCGCCGCAAGCTCCCCGCCAGGCCCAGACGCCACCCCGAAGAGACGCCCAAACGTCGCGGTATCCTCAGCGTCAGGAGGAACAAGCTGAGTACGTCCGCTCGGAGCGACCCTCGACGAGGAAGACCGACGTGTGGCGAACGGCCGACCGACGCCCGCTCTGCTACCGCTGCGGGGAAGCCGACCACATCTACCGCGGCTGCCCCTACCGTCGACTTGGGCTGCGTGGTTTCCACCCGAATGACCCACGCCCGAGGTACGGCGAACGCCCTCGCGACATCGAGGAGTACCTCCGACGCTCGCCCTCCTCAGTGCCGTCTCTCCGCCGTGAATCTCGCTCACCATCGCCACGACGTTCAGCGTCTCCAGCGCCACGACACCGCCGAGAGAGCCTGTCTCCTCTGCGTCGACGGGAAAACTGAGTGCGGCAACGCCTGGAGGTGGCGTTGCCGAAGACGACCGAAGTAAAGAGCCTCCAAGAACGACGGAGCGCTCCCACTCTCCCGACGCCACGCATCGCAACGACGCTCCTGCTTCGGTGTCCAACAACCTAAACGTTATTATCGACGGCCACGACGCATCAGCACTCGTGGACACCGGAGCAGACTACTCAGTCTTGAGTGGGAGGCTCTCTCGCCGCCTGCGAAAAGTGACAACGCCGTGGGAAGGCCCTCAAATACGAACCGCCGGTGGGCACCTCATCACACCAGTCGGGAGATGCACTGCTCGCGTCGAGATCCACGGTGAGACGTGCCCTGTCAAGTTCGTCATTCTGCAAGACTGTTCGAGGGACGTTATCCTCGGAATGGACTTTCTTTGCGAGTATGGCGCCGTCATCGACCTCGGGGCAAACCAGTTGACGCTGCGAAAGCCTGTTCTGCCGCCGGTGGAGACCAACACGACGTCAACCGCGGTCCGAGTTATTGCCAACCACGTGAACCTGCCACCGCGGTCGAGTGTTTTCGTAACCGTCGTAACCGACGCATCCATGCACGGTGAAGCTCTTCTGGAAGGCAGCGTCCAACTGCTCCTTGAAAAAGGAATTGGCGTTGCACGAGGCGTAACGGATCTCCAAGAAGGACGTACAACTGTTCTCGTGACAAACTTTCGAGAGGAACCGCAGCACCTGACGAAGGGTACCACCGTGGGCCACGTCGAGGAGCTTCAGGCACCAGCCGTGGTCACCGCAATCGCTGACGAAACCTCGCCGTCCCAGCAGAAGAGCACGTCGCCACCGCAGCTCGACATCGACCCCGAGCTCCCGACTCCTAAGCGCCGGCAGCTGGTTGATCTCCTCGCCGAATACAGTGACTGTTTTGCCACGTCGTCGAAAGTTCGCCAAACACCAATGGCGAAACATCGCATTGTTACCGAAAACGACGCGCTCCCTGTCCACCAGTCGCCGTACAGAGTCTCCTTAAAGGAAAGGAAGGTGATTCAAGATCAAGTCCAGGAAATGCTCAACGACGACATCATTCAACCCTCAAGAAGTCCGTGGGCGTCCCCAGTCGTCCTTGTAAAGAAGAAGGACGGAACCCTGAGGTTTTGCGTAGACTATCGTCGACTGAACGCTGTGACTAAGAAGGACGTCTATCCGCTCCCCCGCATCGACGATACGCTAGACCGACTGCGTCACTCCCGATATTTTTCATCGATGGACCTGAAGAGTGGCTACTGGCAGATTGAAGTCGACGAACGCGACCGCGAGAAAACTGCCTTCGTCACTCCCGACGGACTGTACGAGTTCAAAGTGATGCCGTTCGGACTTTGTACAGCACCAGCCACCTTCCAGCGTGTCATGGACACCGTGCTGGCAGGTCTGAAATGGCAGAGCTGCCTCGTCTACCTGGACGATGTCGTGGTATTCTCACGAGATTTCGACGAGCACCTGAGACGACTTCGAGCCGTGCTTCAAGCCATCAAGACCGCCGGCCTGTCACTCAAGCCAACAAAGTGTCGGTTCGCCTATGGGGAACTAAAGTTCCTTGGCCACGTCGTGAACAACAAAGGTGTTCTCCCTGACCCCGAGAAGACCCGCGCCGTCGCTGCATTTACACCGCCGTCTGACAAGAAGGCCGTGAGAAGATTTCTCGGACTCTGTGCCTACTACAGGCGCTTTGTTCGAGACTTCGCTAAGCTGTCCGCACCGCTGACGCACCTTACGAAGGACGCCGTAAAGTTCGAGTGGACAGAAGAACACCAGCGGTCATTCGACGAGCTCAAACGAAGACTCTCGACGCCCCCGATTCTTGGCCATTTCGACCAGTTTGCCGAAACAGAGATCCACACCGACGCCAGTAACACCGGACTGGGTGCGGTACTAGTCCAAATGCAGGACGGGGCAGAGCGAGTCATCGCATACGCAAGTCGGACGCTGTCTAACGCGGAGAGGAACTACTCAACGACTGAAAAGGAGTGCCTCGCTGTCGTCTGGGCAATAACAAAGTTTCGCCCATATTTGTATGGAAGTCCTTTTCGCGTGGTCACAGACCACCACTCGCTCTGCTGGCTCGCGAATCTGAAGGACCCCTCCGGACGCCTCGCCCGGTGGAGCCTACAGCTGCAGGAGTTCGACATGACCGTGGTGTACAGGTCCGGCCGGAAGCACAATGACGCCGACTGCCTGTCAAGGGCCCCAGTCGAGGCCGGCCCTGCCTGCACCAAAGACGACGACGATGAGTGTTTCCTCGGCGCCCTGAATGTCAGCGACATGGCAGCACTCCAACGAGACGACCCTGAGCTGCGAGCACTCATCGAGCACTTAGAGGGACAAGGAAGCGCCGTTCCCCGCGTCTTCGTACGAACACTGCCAACCTTCTCCATTCGACAAGGTGTGCTCTACAAGGAGAACTTCAGTGATAACAACACGGCGTGGCTATTGGTGATCCCTTCCAGTCTTCGAGAGGAAATATTTCAGGCCTGCCACGATGACCCGACGGCGGGACACCTTGGCTACAGTAGGACTCTTGCCAGGATACGCGAAAAGTACTACTGGCCCAAGCTTGCGAAGACAGTCCACCAATACACCCGATCTTGCCACGAGTGTCAACGACGAAAAAACCACCGACGAGACCGACAGGACTTCTTCAGCCTATTGCGCCGCCATCTGCCCCATTCCAGCAAATCGGAATGGATTTACTTGGACCATTCCCAACATCGACACAAGGAAACCGATGGATAATCGTCGCAACCGATTATCTCACACGGTACGCCGAGACTAAAGCGCTTCCATCAGGCACGGCTGTTGAAGTCGCCAAGTTTTTCATCGAGTCCATTGTCCTCCGGCACGGCGCCCCTGAAGTCCTCATTACAGACCGTGGATCATCGTTCATGGCCCAGCTGATGCAGGAGATCCTCCGTCTTAGCCACACCAACCACCGGCGAACCACAGCGTACCATCCTCAGACTAACGGGCTGACGGAACGCCTAAACAAGACCATCGCCGACATGATTTCTATGTACGTCGACATGGAGCACAAGACATGGGACGAGGTGTTGCCGTACGTCACATTATGCCTACACCACGGCCGTACAGGAGACCACCGGGGTGACACCCTTTCAACTGGTGCATGGGCGGAAGGTAACGACAATGCTGGACGCTATGTTACCCCGCGAACCGGCTGTCGACGGAAGCGACGACGTCCAGATGGTTGCCCAACGGGCAGAAGAAGTCCGTCAGCTCGCCAGACTTCGGATTAAAGCCCAACAACGTGTCGACACTGGCCGCTACAACCTTCGTCGTCGGGATGTCCACTTCCAGCCCGGAGACAGGGTGTGGGTGTGGACACCGATTCGCCGCCGCGGTCTCAGCAAGAAACTCCTGAAACGCTACTTTGGACCCTACAAAGTGCTTCGTCGACTCGGGGATCTGAACTACGAGGTGATGCCCGACGGAACGCGGACTTCATCACGCCGCCCTCCACGACCGGAAGTCGTCCACGTCGTGCGACTCAAGCCGTACTACGATCGATAGGACTGTGAATTGTGTTTTGTAATACGCTGGATAGGATTGTGCTGCACAAGTCTACGTAGTTTCCCATTATTTTTTTGTTTTGCTGTTTTTGTTTCCCGGCACGTCGCATCGAGACGATGCGCTTTTAAAGGGGGAGTAATGCCACGCGCGTCGGCGAGCAAGCGCGTGCGTGGCCGAGTGGTTACCGCGCTTGACTTTCGCGCGGAAGGTGTAGGTTCGATTCCAGTCAGCGGACTGTCCTTTTATTTATTCTTTCAATTTGGCCTTCTCGTAAGTTCGAGAACATTCTCGTCTGATCGATTTCCGAATATTCTGAGCGCACCGAAAGTTCTACGCCGAATGATCCAGAAGCCCACGAGGGTATATAACCCAAGCAGCACAGAGTTGGCCAGTCATCGGCCAATGGCTGGCAATGGTCCTCGGCCAAGTGGCCCAACAGTGGCCCGACACTGGCCAGAGACTGGCCGGTGACTGGCCTTTATCTGGCCATTGGCCAATGGGCACTGGCCATCAGCCATCGGCCAAGCATTGGCCAATGAATGGCTACTCTCTGGCCACTGGTAAAAGACAATCGCCAGATATTGGCCATTGCTGGCCAAAATCCGTGCTGCTTCGAAGGGACTCCGCAAGGCAAGCGGAGTCAATCTCGCCCAAGCGCTCGATCTTGCTGCTACGCCGCTATCGACGCCCGCGACGCTATATTGTTATCTTCTTTTTTTATTTTTTAGGCACAAGTTCGCCGCATTAAACATTTAGTTTACTTCACTTTTTATCGCCTCATCACTTCTCATTGGTGACAATATTACCGTTCTGTGGGGCACGCCGATGTTGATGGACTTCACAGGGCTGAGGTGCTCACCTACTTTAACGGCATACGTTATATGTTTCTGAAACGGTTTAACAAAGTTAAGTGGCTTGTTCAGTATTCCTTGGCATCTGAGGCTATCGAATATGGGTGGGTGTGGAGCCGAATCGTACGCCTTTTTGATGTCTGTCAAATATTTTATTGTCCTGATTGAATCTACAGAACCCTGTCATGTGTCCCGAGATGTTTTCTCAAACCGGTTTGTGCCAAATGGAGGATTCTCTCCATTAGTTTACATAGCACCGGTGTGAGAGATATGGGTTGTGTGTTTTGTGGTGACGTTGGATTCTTTCCTGGTTTCGGAAATGGTGTCGCCCATGATAACTTCCAGTTATCTGGTATCGTCCCGTGGCTCCATATTTCATTAATCCATTCGAGTAACTTCTGTTTCACTTCCGTAGTTAAATTCCGGATCATGCTTCCGCTGATTTCATCAGGTCCGGGTGTACTATTTGTTTAAGAGCGCAGCTCTTAGGCGCCCGTTTCCCGCTTGAGCGACGTCGGCGTCGCCGTTGGTTTAACCGTAACGCGTCGACGTAGGGTGTCGGCGTGACGCGTCGGCATCGCCGTCGGCCTAACCGCGCGGTGCATTATGGGAAACTTCCAATAATTCACCGCTGTGACGGCGACGGCAACGCGTCACGTCGACGCGCTACGCCGAAACTTTACGGTCCCATAATACACCGTGGTGACGAGCGCGTTGCATTATGGGACGTTTCCTATATTGCACCGCGCGGGAGGGAGGGCGGAGAAGGGGAGAAGGAGGGAAGGGGAGGAGGGAAGAGGAGAAAGAGGGAGAAGGAGGGAGGAGGAAAAGAGGGGGAGGAGGCGTGGAGCACGGGAGGAGTAGATGAGGAGGGAGGAGGAGAGGGTACGGATGAGGTGGAAGGGCATACCGTCCCCTCCATACCCTCCCCTCCTCCTCCTCAAGACCCGCAGGGGGCACCTGTGAAAGCAGGTGTTTGGTGAGTGGCGTCACCACGGACCCCGAGCCATGCGGGCTCGCCCGCCCACGTATGGCTGTGCGTGGCTTTCCCGTGTCTGGGGAAAAGGGCATCCTGGTGGTTGAGTCGAGCCTGGGGTAGGTTTGGACCCTTCGGGGACCCCCGGGTGAGGCAATACACCACTTCGGCCCCTGCTTCTCGTAGACGTAGTCCTGGTAAGGCCCGGCCAGGATGATTTAGTCTAGCCGCCACTTCTACTATCCCCTCCTATCTTTCTCTTTTCTCTACTCTTCTTTAT